>CATIWO010591832.1:0-15070 GCA_949673435.1 Macaranga tanarius | reverse complement strand
CTATTTGAATGAGGCTGAATTACATAATATATATAGGCCTAAAATAGTAAGTTAAATTGTTAAGAACCTCCAAGGAATAGAACCACGAACCCTAACGATTATGAACCCGTGAATTACTATCTTGAAAACCCAAGAACAAATTGATGTAAAAACCCAAGAATCGCTTAGATCAGATTGTAGAGATTTGTTCATCAAAGAATTAGAACCTAAAGAAAACTAAGTTCTTTAAACCCTAACCCTTAACACGCCACAAGGATAGATCAATTCCTTGATAAGTGGTTTATGCATTCAACAAGAATTCAAGAATTCAAGCAAATATGCAAAGGAAATAATAATAATTTTTATTCAATTCCAATCTGCCTAAAAACGCCCCAAAGATGGTGTTTTTATAATATTCTAACACAATAAAACCCTAATAATAATAAAGGAAATTACTAACTACTTAGCCACCAAGCATAAGGCTTAATAGTTAATAATATCGTTCTAAACTAAAGAAGAGAATTCAGCCCATATACTATCCCACATTAGTCTTCATGTATTTGGGCTTGCAAAACATTAAATAAAGCCCCTTCATTAAAGTCTTCACTTGGGCTGAGCCTAACATGAGCAATTGGACTTCTTTGATTAGCCCAATCTTGCATATAGCCAATTAAGGCCTCTTGGAGCTTCTTGGACCTTGACCTTGTAATTGGGCCTTGTGGCATGCTTAATGGATCCTTAGCTTTATCTTTGGTTTACTTATTGTCCTCTCCATCAAGCCCATCCAAGCTATCACCAATGCAAATGCCACCACCATCTTTAAGCTTGGCCATGTCCATATCAAGGGAGCACCGATCCGCTGGTACTACTCCTTGGATCCACATGTGCAAGCAGACTGGAAAGAACTATGTGCCACATTCGTGAAATAGTACGGTTTGAATTCTCAGATGAAAGTATCATTAAGGGATCTGTAAAACACTAAGTAGAAATTCAATGAATCTTTTTCTAATTACCTGACTAGGTGGAGGGGTAAGTTGGCACAGATGAGACATCAACTAGCCGAAGCGGATCAAATGATGATTGCTATTAAGGGATCTGCTCCACCACTAGCTAGGAAGTTAAAAGATCTGGGGATAAGGAATATTAAAGAACTCTACAGGTTTGGGGTTCATAAAAAAGTAGATGTAGCCCAAGAGAAGAAGTTTTTCAGAGGAAGAACTAGGGGCAAAGAGGGACCAAGCAGTAATTTCCAAATTAATGCTATAGGGCAACCTCGGAGGTTTTCTAACCTTGGAAGACCCCTCTCAAAAGTTCTTGAGAAGCTCATTGAGAATAGACTCTTTTAACCTTTACCACCAAAGACCCTACTTCCTAATGCCAACCCAAAGCTCTACTGTAAATACCACCAAGTCATCGGTCACGACACTGACCAATGCACCCAACTTAAACATGAAATCTAAGACCTCATTGACTCTAGAAAGCTAGTCGACCTAGAAAGTAGAAAGCCAAACACCCAAACAAACCCTCTACTAAATTACCGAAACACCTTGCCTCCAAATCAATAAGTTCTGATGATCAGCACTGGTTTGACTGAAGAATAAGTGCTAAACTCCTTCATCGACCTTGAACCTACCCAACTTACCCAACCCGAAACCATCCATGAGAGGGGTCTGTCTGTAAATATGATGGATATCTAGTCTTCTGATGATGAGGAAGCCAAATAAGGGATTGATTTATGGGAAAGTGAAAGACAATGGGAGGTTGAGCCTGTAGCATTAACCGAGCAAAAGAAAGAAAAGAAAAAAGGAGAACCAGTAGAGAAAAATGAAGCCAAAGCCGAGCCTGAAACTAAAAAAAAGGAACCAAAGAAAGAACTACCTGGGAAGATGGTATCCAGCATCTAGGAGCTTTTAATGCAATCTAAGATTCATCGAGATGCCATGTCCAGGTTCTATATGAGAGGAAAGTTTCCACCAGTACAACCCCTAAGCAATTGGTGAGTTTCTTAATGTAAAACCTACGGGAGCAATTGTTTTCACTGATGAGGATCTACCATTGGAGGGGAGCGATCATTACTGGGCACTATTCATCAAGGCCGAAATAAGGGGGAAGATGACCTGCTGTGTGATGGTTGATAATGGATCAGCCATAAATGTCTGTCCCTTGAAGATACTGCCAAGGCTTGGTTTGACAGCTGCTGATATACAGCCTAATGACGTGATAATTAAGGCATATGATGACACCAAGAGATCAGCGAAAGGCATATTCAGAGCTCTAGTCAAGACTGGACCCATTGAAGCTTGGGTCATTCTCCATGTAATTGATATCCCGGTCACTTTTTCCATACTGTTGGGAAGACCTTGGTTCCATCCCCTAGGAGGAGTTCCTTCCACTCTCCATCAGAAGATCAAGTTTCCGTGTGAGGGGAAGGTGGTCACTATCGTGGCTGAAACTGAAGCGGCTATCGCAGCTCTAAAATTGGCTCCTAAGGAAATCCTTTTGAATCTGGGGTATAAAGTTTGCATGATTTATAAAGATTCCATGGAAGAGAAGGTGCTAAACATAATGAAAGGGATGAACTTCCTGCTTGGGCTGGCATTGGGAATTACTCAGACTGGACCACCGGAATTTGTGGAAGCTAAGTTACAGATCCTAAGGCATAGACTCGGCTATCATAGAGAGGAAGATGGGTCCGACAGTGAAGGAAAGTGGACTCTCTGGGAAAGATTTATGTGGGAGGGAAATTACAGTCCCTACGAAAGGTGATCCCGAGCCTCTACTTCTGGATAGGAAGAAGGTCCTTGGGTTTGAGATCTTTATGGACTATCTGGGCGAGAAGAACATGAACGAACCAACACTGGAAGAACTAATAGTAGATGAGGAAGCTACTGCTATTGCCACGGAACTCACTAGGGGCAAGAAGAATGCTATTACTGAAAAGAACTCCAAAGGAAAGGGGATTGTTATAGAAGGTGTGAAGGCTGCTGCAAGAGACACCGGTCAAAGTGAGGATGCTGCTATAGACATGGAGACTTTCATCCAGAACTCCTTTATCGACACCCTTTATGATGAATTTGATGTTTTCCTTGCTGAACTTTTTGAAGCTGATGATTTATTCTTTTCTAAGGTTAATGCAATGAAATCTAACTTTGCTTACTTATGTGGTGTCTTACCTAATGGTTATTCTTATTGTGATGATTATTTCATGCATATATTTGAAATTAATTCTATGCAAACCAAATCATTTAATTTAGGCATAATTGAAAATCCCAAAAATATATTAATTGCTTCTGATATTACTCCTGATGAGAGTGAAAAAATGAAAGAAATTTTAATAAAAAGATAGAAAGTATTCACTTGGGGCTCTGAGGATATGCCAGGAATAGATCATGAGATTGTGGAACATGAGATCCCTACATACCCTCATGTCGTGCCAGTCACATAGAAAAGAAGAAGGTCAAGACCAAAATGGGCACTCCCAATTAAGGAAGAAGTTGAAAAGTAGTGGAAGGTGGGGTTCTTTAAAGTGGTTGATGACATGAAATGGCTTGCTAATATTGTACCAGTACCGAAGAAAGATGGAAGGGTGAGAATGCGTGTTGATTATCGAGATTTAAATAAGGCCTATCGGAAAAATGATTTTCCCTTGCCTCATATTGACACACTGATAGATAGTGCAGCTTCGAGTGCAATGTATTCCTTCATAGATGGATTCTTCGGATACAATCAGATCAAGATAGCTGAGGCAGACAAATTGAAAACCTCATTCATCACAGAATGGGGAATTTATTGCTACCTCGTGATGTCGTTTGGGTTAAAAAATGCTAGGGCAACATACCAACGGATGGCCACAACACTGCTACATGACATGATCTATAAGAAAATTGAAGTATATGTGGATGATAAGATGGTTAAGTCTCCAACCAGAGAAGGGTACTTTGAAGCTCTAAACAAGTTCCTGAGTAGGGCCGAAAGGTACAATTTGAGACTAAATCCAAAAAAGTGTGTGTTTGGGGTTGCTTCAGTGAAATTGCTAGGTCATATAATCAGTAGAAGAGGGATAGAATTCGATCCATATAAAATAAAAGCCATCAATGAGATGCCAGCTCCAAGAACAGAGAAGGATGTGAGAGGATTCATAGGGCATCTGCAGTATACCAACCGGTTTATAGCTAGGTTGACAACTATATGTGACCCGATATTCAAGCTGCTAAGAAAGAATCAGCCTGATATGAACCCGCTTAATTCCATCCCAAAAGCTAGCTCAGAGGAGGAGGTTTGCGAACCCATATATATAACACCCAATACCTCTTTTGCTAACCGATGTGGGATACATCATTGTCGACCCTTTTAGATTGCACGTCCCGGTGCCAACTCCATCGTTATCTCGTACGGGTTACAGGGAACCTTCGTACATGTACCCACCTGACCAGTCAAGAGTAGGCTCTAATACTATAAGATATGAACCCACCTAACTCTATCCCAAAAGCTAGCTTAGAGGAGGAGGTTTGCGAACCTATATATATAACACCCAATACCTCTTTTGCTAACTGATGTGGGATACATCAGTGGGCAACTAAGAAAATTTGACATTACTTCCAGTCCTATGAGATTTAAGCAGTATCAAAGCATGATCCTCTGAAATATCTCCAATAAACACCTTCTCTCATAGGGAAGTTAGCCCGATGGTTTGTATTGCTTACGGAGTTTGACATTAAGTATCTATCCAAGAAAGTGATTAAAGGAAGGGCAGTTGCTGACTTTTTAGCATAGAATCCTATGGAGGACAATTAGGAATGGGAACTGGAATTTCTTGAAGAGCATCTAGGAGGCATTGAAATGCAAGGATGGCATATATACTTTGATGGAGCAGTTAATAACAAAGGGGCAGGTGTATGGGTAATTTTGATCACTCCCGAAGGTGAAATGATTCTTATGACAAAAAGGCTTGATATGGACATGGCCAAGTTTAAAGATGGTGGTGGCATTTGCATTGGTGATAGCTTGGATGGGCTTGATGGAGAGAATAGCAAAGAAACCAAAGATAAAGCTAAGGATCCATTAAGCATGCCACAAGGCCCAATTACAAGGTCAAGGTCCAAGAAGCTCCAAGAGGCCTTAATTAGCTATATGCAAGATTGGGCAAATCAAGGAAGTCCAATTACTCATGTTAGGTTCGGCCCAAGTGAAGACTTTAATGAAGGGGCTTTATTTAATGTTTTGCAAGTCCAAATATATGAAGACTAATGTGGGCTAGTGTATGGGCCGAATTCTCTTCTTTAGTTTAGAACTATGTTATTAACTATTAAGCCTTATGCTTGGTGGCTAAGTAGTTAGTAATTTCCTTTATTATTATTGGGGTTTTATTGTGTTAGAATATTATAAAAACACCACCTTTGGGGCATTTTTATTCAGATTAGAATTGAATGAAAATTATTATTGTTTCCTTTGCATATTTGCTTGAATTCTTATTGAATGCGTAAACCACTTATCAATGAATTGATCTATCCTTGTGGCATGTTAAGGATTAGGGTTTAAAGAACTTAGTTTTCTTTAGGGTCTAATTCTTTGATCAACAAATCTCTACAATTTGATCTAAACGATTCTTGGGTTTGACATCAATTTGTTCTTGGGTTTTCAAGATAGTAATTCACGGGTTTATAAACATTAGAGTTCGTGGTTCTATTCCTTGGAGGTTCTTAACATTTGGTATCAAAGATTTGGCTCTTAAATCAGGTTATTTATCTTTTTCTTTAAGTTATTTGTTTATTTTCTTTAAGTTTTTGATTTGGTTCTTGAAGTGTTCTTGGTGTTCTTAAAATTTGCATTGTGTAGTTCTTAATTCTTATAGTCTTTAATTCGGATTATTGAGAAAAGAAAAGAAAAAGAAATGAAAAAAAAAGGAAAATAAATCAGAAATCTTGAAGAAGACCGAAAAAAAAAATCAAAGAGTGAGTCTGATTTGTTTGATTGTTTTGCCTTGGCTAAAAACGTGTTGGTGGCTATAAATCCTTATTGTTAGGATATTTATATACATATTAGGGTTTCTAAAATATTCCTATTTCAGTTGCCTTTTGAAAGTTTCCTCATCTTTGGGTAAAATTAGGAAGAATTTTTTCAATCCTACACAAAAAGGATTGAGCTGAATTAGGAAGTTTTCAAGGGGAATTGACCTTCCTTTGACCTAAGCCTATATATATACCATTGTTTTAGCCTCAAATTCATTTTGTCCTTTAATTTCTCTCTTCTTTGTGTATTTTTTTCAAGTGTTGGCTGAATTTGACTCCATTGAAGCACATAGAGGTAACCTTCATTCTTGATCAATTTTTCTTGTGCTTTTAACATCCTATTATGTTCCTTCCTTATTTCTTTCATCAATTTGAAGTTTTAATTCATTATTGAGCTATTAAACACTTGTTTTGCTACTGTTCATGCGTACTATTCACTATTCATGTTACTGTTCACGTGATTGCTTATTTCAACCTAAATTACATCTTCCTTGTCTCTTCATTACATTTTCAAGTTTTCTTGCATCTAAATTATTTATTTTTATGTTATTTGCATTCTTTTTGAAGTTTTCTTGTATTTTTAATTCCTAATTTTCTTAAAAGGTGATAGCAAGGCTGTTTCCAATGATAATAAGGGCAAAGGAATTTTGGGCAGTAAGGAGACATTCAAACCCGAAATCAACAAAGAAAAAAATAGAGACATCAAGTGTTTTAAATGCTTGGGGCATGGGCATATTGCTTCCCAATGTCCCAACAAGCGAACAATGGTGGCTAGGGAGCATGGAGAGATTGAAACAACAAGTGAGCATAGTGATTTATGATGGTGAGGACATTCCATAATTGGAGGAGTGTAGTGATGATGGCATTGAAGGCCCTGTGGGAGGCGAGCTCTTGGTGGCTAAATGCACACTAAATGTTCAAATAAAGGAAGAGGATACCTTGGAGTAGCAAAGAGACAATATTTTCCATACACAATGCCATGTGCAAGGTAAGACTTGTAATGTTATTATTGATAGTGGTAGTTGTACAAATGTTGCTAGTGCTTTAATGGCTGAGAAATTAGGTTTAAATTTGATTCCACATTTTAGGTCTTATAAGTTATTGTGGTTAAATAATTGTGGTGAGATTAAAGTGAATAAGCAAGTTATTGTTCCTTTCACAATTGGTAGGTATTTAGATGAGGTGCTATGTGATGTAGTACCAATGCATGTGAGCCATATCTTGTTAGGTAGGCCATGGAAATTTGATAGAAAGGCTGTCTATGATGGCTTTCTAAATAGATACTCATTTGTAAAGGATGGGAGAAAAGTTACATTGACACCTCTTTCTCCTAAGGAAGTGTATGAAGACCAATGCAAGTTAGAGAGAGAGAGCGGGTTGAGGCCAAAAATAACAAAGGGGAGTGTGAAAAACCAAAGGTTGAAATTTGGCCTAAAGAGAAAACAAAGGCAAAGGGTAGTTTTTTGGTTAGGGAAAGTGAAGTTAGGCATGCATTGCATTCAAGTCAGATGTTATTTGTTGTTTCATATAAGGATGTGTACTTGAACACTTATGAACTTGATCTTTCCTTGCCAGGTGTGTTTGCTAACCTTTTGCAGGAGTTTGATGATGTCTTTCCCGAGGAGATGCCAAGTGGTTTACCACCTCAAAGGGGAATAGAACATCAAATAGACTTAGTACCCGGAGCTACCATACTAAATAGACCAGCCTATAGAAGTAATCCTAAGGAGACTAAAGAGCTTCAAAGGCAAGTAAATGAACTAATGTCAAAGTGGTATGTGCGATTCCAGTGATTTTGGTGCTAAAGAAGGATAGCAGGCGGAGGACATATGTGGATTGCCGTACAATTAATAAAATAATGGTAAAGTATCGTCATCCTATACCTAGGTTAGATGATATGCTTGATGAGCTGCATGGTGCTTATTTTTTTTACTAAGATTGATTTGCGTTCTGGTTATTATCAAATTCGCATGAAAACTGGAGATGAGTGGAAAATGGCTTTTAAGACTAAGTATGGTCTTTATAAGTGGTTAGTTATGCCGTTTGGGCTTACTAATGCACCTAGTACTTTCATAAGGTTGATGAGCCATGTCTTGCATGAATGTGTTGGTAAATTTATGGTTGTATACTTTGATGATATTTTGATTTATTCTAGAACCATTGATGATCATTTTATACATGTGCGTAGGGTGTTAGAAATCCCTAGGGTAGAAAGGTTGTATGCTAATCTGAAAAAGTGTAGTTTTTGCATTGATAGAGTTAATTTCCTTGGTTTTGTTGTGAGTTCTAAAGGTCTAGAGGTTGATGTAGAAAAGGTGAAAGCAATTAGGGAGTGGCCGACACCTACAAACATTAGCTAAGTTAGGAGTTTTCATGGGTTAGTTAGTTTCTATAGAAGGTTCATTAAGGACTTTAGTAGTATAGCTGCACCTTTAAAAGAAAAATGTTGGGTTTAATTGGGGTGATGCACAAGAACATGCTTTTAATTTGCTTAAAGATAAGTTATGTGATGCTCCTTTATTGGTTTTACCTAACTTTAACAAGACCTTTGAGATTGAGTATGATGCTAGTGGCATTAAGATTGGAGCTATTTTGATGCAAGAGGGCAGACCTATATGCTATTTTAGTGAAAAACTAAATGGTACAGCTCTTCGATATCCAACCTATGATGAGGAGCTCTATGCCTTGGTTCGGGCCTTGCAAACATGGCAACACTATTTGTGGCCTAAGGAGTTTGTCATTCATATATATCATGATAGTTTGAAACATCTTAAGGGGCAAGACACACTGAACCATCGACATGCCAAATGGATGGAGTTCATAGAGATATTCCCATATGTGATCAAGTACAAAAAAGGTAAGGAGAATGTGGTTGTTGATGCCCTATCTCAAAGGTATGCTCTACTTACTACTCTTGATTCTAAATTGTTGGGCTTTGAGTTCATTAAAGAGTAGTATATGAGTGATTATGATTTTGGCAATGTGTTTGCATCTTGTACTGATAGGGCTATTTGTAATGACTTTTATGTGTTTGAGGGTTTTCTTTTTAAGAAAAACCGCTTATGTGTGCCAAATTGCTCTTTATGTGTTGTATTGGTTAAAGAGGCACATGGGGGTGGTTTAATGGGTCATTTTAGGCTGCAAAAGACTTATGATATTCTGATTGAGCATTTGTATTGGCCATGCATGAAACATGATGTGAACAAAGTTTGTGCTCAATGTATTATGTGTTTAAAGGCTAAGTCCAAATTGCAACCCCATGGATTATATGCACCTTTACATATTCCTGATGTTCTTTGGACAGATTTGTCTATGGACTTTGTGCTTAGTTTTCCTAGATCTAGGAAAGTTAGAGATAGTATTTTTGTTGTTGTGGATAGGTTTAGTAAGATGCTCACTTTATACCATGTCATAAGAGTGATGATGTTGTTCATATCGCTAATTTGTTTCTTAAGGAAGTTATATGTTTACATAGAGTGCCTAGGACCATTGTGAGTAATAGGGATGTTAAATTTTTGAGTCACTTTTGGCGTGTGCTATAGGGTAAGTTAGGAACTTAATTGCTCTTTTCTACTACTTGCCATCCATAAATAGATGGACAAACCAAAGTTGTGAATAGGACTTTGGTTCAATTGCTTTGTGCTTTGATTTCTAGGAATTTAAAATCTTAGGAGGATTTGTTGCCATATGTTGAATTTGAATACAATAGGGCTATTCATAGCACTACACACACTTCACTATTTGAAGCTATATATAGTTTTAATCCATTAACTCCTATTGATTTGATTCCTTTACCTTTTAACAAACTTGTTAGTGTTGATGGTTCTTCTAAGGCAGATTTGGTTAAAAAGCTGCACAAGCAAGTTAAAAAAAGGATTGAGAAGCAAAATATAAAAGTGGTCGAAAGGGTCAATAGAGGGCGTATTCAAAAGGTGTTCCAACCTGGAGATTGGGTTTGGGTTCATTTTTGAAAGGAAAGGTTCCCAAATCAAAGGAAATCTAAGCTAAGTCTAAGGGGTGATGGATAATTTCAAGTTCTAGAATGAATCAATGACAACACCTACAAGATTGATTTGAAAGGTGAGTATAATATGAGTGGTACATTTAATGTTGCTGATTTGAGCCCTTTTGATGTAGGTGATGAGCTTGATTCGAGGACAAATCATCCTAAAGAAGGAGGGAATGATATAGACATGGCCAAGCTTAAAGATGGTGGTGGCATTTGCATTGGTGATAGCTTGGATGGGCTTGATGGAGAGGACAGCAAGGAAACTAAAGATAAAGCCAAAGATAAAGCTAAAGATCCATTAAGCATGCCACAAGGCCCAATTACAAGGTCAAGGTCCAAGAAGCTCCAAGAGGCCTTAATTGGCTATATGAAAGATTGGGCTAATCAAGGAAGTCTAATTACTCATGTTAGGTTCGGCCCAAGTGAAGACTTTATTGAAGGGGCTTTATTTAATGTTTTGCAAGTCCAAATACATGAAGACTAATGTGGGCTAGTGTATGGGCCGAATTCTCTTCTTTAGTTCAAAACTATATTATTAACTATTAAGCCTTATACTTGGTGGCTAAGTAGTTAGTAATTTCCTTTATTATTATTAGGGTTTTATCGTGTTAGAATATTATAAGAACACCACCTTTGGGGTATTTTTATTCAGATTATAATTGAATAAAAATTATCATTGTTTCCTTTGTATATTTGCTTGAATTCTTGAATTTTTGTTGAATGCATAAACCACTTATCAAGGAATTGATCTATCCTTATGGCGTGTTAAGGATTAGGGTTTAAAGAACTTAGTTTTCTTTAGGGTCTAATTCTTTGATCAACAAATCTCTACAATTTGATCTAAGCGATTCTTGGGTTTGACATCAATTTGTTCTTGGGTTTTCAGGATAGTAATTCATGGGTTCATAAACATTAGAGTTTATGGTTCTATTCCTTAGAGGTTCTTAACAAGGGTGGAGTTCGAAGTGACCAATAATCAAGTAGAATATGAGGCATGTATATTTAGGTTGGAAGCCTTATGAAGCGTGGGGGTTGAAGAGATAACAGTTTACGGGGACTCAATGTTAGTAGTGAAATAGGCCTCCAAGGAATGGGAAGTCAAAGAAGATAAACTGAGACTTTATGTGGATTATTTGGCCACTATTACCCTTTCATTTAGCCGGTGTAGATTTATGCATTTACCTCGATATGAAAATCAAATTGCAGATGCCCTGGCTATATTAGCCTCGATGTGGGAAAGTGGTACACAGACCCTAGTTAAAACCTTAATTTCGGCAAATTCTAAGACTCCGTGCTATGAGGAGGTGAAAGTACTGTCGATAGGTCCACAAGAGAAGCCGTGGTTTTGTGACTTGTGGAGGTATCTTGAGACTGGCCAGTTTCCCGAGGATGCAGATAAGAGGGAAAAGGTGTCCTTAAAGTCGTTATCTAGACAGTTTATCAGCCATAATGGTATGATGTATAAGAGAATGCCAACTGGAGTGCACTTGCAATGTGTGGATAAAGAAGAAGCTTAGAGAGTCATGGAAATTGTGCATGCAGGTGTTTGCAAGCCCTATATGAATGGAACAGTTCTGGCTAAGAAAATAACTCGACAGGGGTACTTTTGGTCGACCATGGAGTCAGATTGTGTCAAATTCGTGAAGAAGTGCCATAATTGTCAAGATTATGAGGATGTTAGTAATCTGCCCTTGATGGAACTTCAGGGGTTAACATCTCTGTGGCCTTTTGTAGCTTGGGGGATTGATATAATAGGAGAAATAAGGCCGACTGTGTCAAACAGGCATCGATATATTGTAGTGACAGTGGGTTACTTCTCCAAATGGGTCGAAGCTGAATCATACACTTCAGTCGGGTCAAAGTAGATAGCAAGATTCATAGAAAGAAATATAATATGTAGATATGGGTTACCATACCATGTAGTGACTGATAATGGGTCCAGTTCCAATCAGAAACCACTGCGTTACTCCAGCACTATAAGATAGAGCATCACCGGTCATCTCCCTACTGTCCTCATGATAATGGTCCAGTGAAGGTTGCGAATAAGAACATCAAGAGGATCTTGGCCAAGATGATAGAGAGTTACATTGACTGGTCTGAATATTTACTGTTTGCATTATGGGGATATCGGACAACTACGAGAACATCTACTGGGGTTACACCTTATTCATTGGTGTATGGGTGTGAAGCAGTACTATCAGTGGAAGTGGAAATTCAATCCTTGAGAGTCCTGCTGGAGATAAAGATTCCAGAGTACCAGTGGGTGGAAAGTAGGCTAGCACAATTGGCCTTATTGGACGAAAAGAGATTGAAAGTAATGTATCATATGCAGTTGTATCATAAGAGAATTGCTAGAGTAGGCAATAAGAAAATCAAGCCGGGGAAGATAAAGGAGGGTGATTTGGTGTTGAAGTACACGAGACCACTCCTTACTGATCCGAGAGGAAAATTCAAGCCAAATTGGGAGGGGCCTTACCTTGTGAAGAAAATATTCTTAAAGGGTGCAGCCATCTTATCTCATTTGGAAGGGAATGAGTTTAGAAATCCCATCAACCTCGACAAGCTCAAGAAATATTTTCTATAAAATCATGCTAGGTTGAAAACTCTATAAAGGGGTGACCTGGGAAAAAGTTAAAGATTAATAAAAGGAGAGAGAAAGAGAATAAAATGGTTGGCTTGAAAACTTACAAGGGAAAGCCACCCAACAACAGGAGAAATATCAGAAGCAATTTGTATGTGCAATTGTGCTTTACTTAAATGAAAAAGGATTACTTTTATTTCTGTCAGATGTTGCGTTAAATACTTGTTACAATAAGTTTAACTAAAAAGGGAAAGACATCACATAAGACGAGCTGAATCTAATTAAGTTACTGAAACTAAAGAGGAAAATAAATCTAAGTTCTTTATTTTTTATTTTTCCTCATTTCTTGCATACTGATCCTATATAGATCCCTTGTCTTCTAACTCTTGATGAACTCATCTTGTTTCGTCTACTGCAATTGAATCCAAGCCTTGTAGTGATCATTAGTGGTAATGTCACCATCCAGCGAGATGCCTCACCTAATGGTACGGCGTGGCCAGGTCGCTGACATATTTTCTACGAAGTTCTGGGTCAGGGGGCTAGGTTGGAACCCATGGGTTAGCTCTACAATTAGCTGCTTCTCTCTGTACTGGCAGCAGAGACGGATCGAGCAGTAAAATGAGCAGAAGTTCAGTCCAGCGAGAGAAACGTAGTGAGTGTATGTCCTAGTAGTTATATGCTTGATGTTCCACTATGAACATATCCATTGAACCCTAACATCTAGGAAATTTTCCAACCATTCTTTCAGATCTGTCAGAAGCTGTTACAATGTACGAGTCCGCACTTGCTTTGGTTTGTACTTTTTGATATTTTGTGGGGGTGCCAACAGCTTCAATTTCTCCTGGAGCCAGATCTAAACAAAATGAATAATAATATAATGAACAATAATTAATTAAAGAGTTACCTCTAATAACACAGGGCTCCCAGCAAAGTGGTGTGTCACGGATAGGTTGTCCAAGCCAATCAGTGTCTCAACAAGAATAATTGGCATGGGGTTGAGTCTAGACTCAACTTGATCAAGGATCTATATGATCTTGAGTCACAGTCGCCTAAAGGGAAAACCAATAAGAACTGGGCATATAGACAGAAAGTAAGCATCCGAGGCCAATACACTTCTTTGCTATCGACAGCTATAACAACCTTCAGGAAAGAGTCGAAGATTACCCCATTTCCAAAGACATAGGCAAGAGAAGATGAAGGAGCAATGTTGAATAGATGGGCCATCTGCTGTTGGGTAGCTCTGTCATCTAGCTTATTAACCGGTGGAACTACAATTTATTAGGAGGAATTGTCTGGGTAACCCAGAATTGCTCCAAACTCTTCAGGTAGGGGGCAGATCTTGAAGCTATTGAGCTGAAAGAAATAGGTTTGTGGATCCCATAATTAGGCTATAGTGTGTAAGAATAGGTGATTAATCTTATAGAGATGAAGAGATTTGGAGGCAGAGAGATGGAAAGGATCTAATTTGTGCCAATCTTCTCCGCCTAAACGCTACAGGATGGGTTGGATCAACTTCAAATGATGTTCTGACATGATTTGAAAGGTTTTTTGGAGTTTTTGGAGAAATGTAGTGGGTATTATAAGGGTGGATGGGTATAGAATGTATTTATAGACTTTTAAAGAGGAGCAAAATTAGAAAATTGCAGTCTCAGAGCCGCTGAGGTGCCACCTCACCGAAGAGGCACTGCCACAGCACGCAGAGGCGCACGCCTCCATGTCAAAGGCACACGCCGCCATGCTTCAAGGATGTATGCCTCCGCACTCAGAGGTAGCGCCTCCACGCTCAAAGGCAGCAGCCCTATACTGGCGGGCAGTGCCTTCCCTCCTGGAAAATGGTAATGGCCTGATTTAAAGGAAATTGACCCGGGATTGGATGGTGATGGTTGTGCAATCATTTATAAAGCAAAATAATGGAAAGAAACACAATCACTGAGATGAAATGCACTGATATATAATCCAAATAGTTTGTATACAAAATCTGTGTCCTAAAATGTCAACTACACAGCCTATCTATGCCCTAACTAATCTCAAGTCTACAACCTAATCCTGCTCAGACTCGGTCTCCTCATCATCCTGGCCCTTCTCGCCGACCACATCACCATCCTCAGTAGCATCATCATGACCACCATCATCTGCCCCATCCCCAGGGATATCTGCAACTGGGGCAACTCCATCATTTGTGTCGACAAAACTAGAGTCATCCTCATCTCCGCTCACCACCTGAAGATCGGTGAGCTTTTATCGGAGAAATCTGTTCTAGGCCTCCAATCCTGCACGCTAAGCCTCTAAACTAGTATAATGCACCTATTCAATCAGAAAGTGGAAGTAGGTAAGTAAGGTCATATCAACATGCATGTTAAGAACCTCCAAGAATAGAACCACGAACCCTAAAGATTATGAACCCGTGTATTACTAACTTGAAAACCCAAGAACAAATTGATGTCAATCCCAAGAATCGCTTAGATCAGATTGTAGAGATTTGTTGATCAAAGA
>CATIWO010591745.1:0-10045 GCA_949673435.1 Macaranga tanarius | reverse complement strand
GCATGATTTGGTTTATGTGTTGACATGCCATGTTGTTCATAATCATGTTTAGCTATGTAAGAGTGCATGTGATATGATCTATGGGCTTGGAAGTATTTTGTGTTTGATGCAAATGTTGCATGCAATGAAAATTTTTAAATTTCGCATTTTCATTATTCTCTATACATACTTTCCTTCAATACCATCCTTGGAAGTCTTCCTTGGTAACCCGTATGTATTAAGCTGGAGGCTTCATATTTGGGGAGCTCGGAGCTTGTAGATCAACACCAACCAAAACTTGCCGAGCGTGCTACCAACTAGGGAGTTATGTAAGTGTTACTAAATCCCTTAGTTGCTAGGTCTTGTTTTTGAAAGCATGACTTGGTTGATTTGTTGATGCCATGTTGTCCTTGGTGCATGTTTAGCTATGTAAGAGTACATGTGATAAGATCTATGGGCTTGGAACTGTTTAGTGTTTGATGCAAATGTTGCATGCAATGAAAAATTTTAAATTCCGCATTTTCATTGTTCCTCTACACACACTTTCCTTTAACTTCTTGCCACATCAATTGGCTTATATAAACCAAACATAATCAATTAATAATATTTATATAAGAATCAATTTATATATAGGCACTATATTAATTTGCACTTACAATCAGCACTTTTCAATCAATTTATAATTATTAGTCTTATTTGCCTTACCGATGGACACTAAGCCAAATAATCAACAATTTACGTATGTCGATTGTCACTTAGCCAATCGACATACTCAACAATTCACACTTTACATAGTCGACGGTCACTTAGCCAATCAACATATTCATCACATCACATCCATGATTACTAACAAATATAATATCATTTATACCCAATGGGCCAACTCAAATTCACAACACATACACACTTACAGTCACAAATTTAATACCATCACATTTCATGTTTACTACGTTCAAGCATATACCTTACAATAATTTCATCAACATATACCTCATAGCAATTATATCAACCTCACTCTAGTATGCAATTACTAATCAAGTTGTAACGTACCGTAGTAGTATCACAATTCAATATTCATAATTTATCCATAAGTATTTCTTATCAATGCTCGTATATGTTCCAAACCAAGTCCACCATATATTTATTTGATATATCTCACAAGCATTATTATTCATATACAATGCTTAATTTATCAATTATAAAAAAAAGAATAACATTTAATTAACAATATTACATATCCTTGCATTTTATTTAATATATAATAATAACTACTTACCTCAAGTGCTTTAAACCCCTTTAAAAGCAAAGTTTCTCCTAATGATTGGTATCTCCTTTATCCTTATACTTGCTTATATATAATCATACATTAATACCACATAGCAAGCATGACCCTTGCATCCAACTCAACAGAATGCAACTGAGTGCAACCCCATACTTTAGGTTCAATGTGCCCAAATAATTCACACACATGTCTAAAAATCATGAAAATATTACTGAAGCTAAGAATTACTCAATTTGGATGTGTGTGAAATTAATTATGAATTTTTAAGTAAAATCGGGTAAAACAGAGCTGACAGCTTGAGCATGAAAATATTAAGCCCTGCCAGTCGGTGTTAACAGCAAAATCAACTCTAGCCCAAAACATAAAAATTGTAGAAGACACTATGAAGTTTCCTGAGCATTAAACTTTGCTCAAATCAGAGCTCTACAACTCAAACTATGATCAAAATACTAAGACTGATACATAATGAAAACAGAATCCGAAATTTACAACAAACAACCCTATTTCAGGTAACCATAAATAAACACAAGGCTTACCAAATGATGCTCCCAAAATCTTATAGATCTTTTAAAGCTCCCCAAATTAATGTTACATGAGTAAAGAAAAATTAACTCTCCCAAAGCCTCTCAATTCCATCTTCTTCTTCCTCTCTACAATTTTCTCTACACAACACTTCCACACCCACACAATTACAATTAAATATACATATAAACACTTAAACTAATCAAAAGCCTCCACATGTCTACCCCTAAAGTCTTCATCTCTTAATAATTATCACCAATTACTAATATTAATAATAATAATAATAATAATAACAATACTAGATAATTATAACTAAATATCTTCATAATTCCTCCTATGCTCCTTATTATATTGAGTAAATTACACAATACCCCCTAACTTCTTTTTGTGTCAAATAATTCCAAACTTCCTTTTTAATTTGGTCCCTCTTTACACTTATACTCATTCTCAAACTTAACTATAGTCCACTATCTATAATGCTTGATATGCAATACATACGTCATAAATACCTATGTTAGAGGGGCAGGTATTACATTTCTCCCCTCTTTAAAGAAACTTTTATCCCTGAAATTAATTGCTTATCAAATAAACGCTACTTCTTCAACTCAATTTCTCATTATCCTTATTGCCTAAACTTCCATGATATCTTTTAATTTCTATACGATATATTCCAATTTTTCGACTTAAATCTTTGTCTAATATACCAAATGATAATACTTTATGCCATTTCACATTTTATAACATCATATGCCCAAAGGCATTACATTTTCAAATGTACATAATAACATAAACACAATATTCAATATTATTTCTCGCCATCTCTTCTTTGGTACCGGTGATTGACACAATTTTCTCAGTGGAGCTTGACACTTTGCTTTCACCTAACAACCTCTTCTATGATTCTTTTCATTGTTAGTTAGTAATTGGAAGGCTTTAAATTTCATTGTTGTCCCACTTTGATACCTTGTGATAAGTATATACCTCAATGATTAAATCATATTAGCTGATTTGGAATCATTAGATAAAATATTTGTTTCATGAGATCCTAATTTCTTAGTACACATTTTGCTTCTGCTCTTGAAACCTTAACATGACTCATTAAATTTCATTCCCAATTCAATAATGCAAACAAAAGAGTAATAATAATTATTTTTCCTTGCTTCCCAAGTTCTTATTGCTCAACCTCAATTTATTCCTTAATAATTATGCACAAAAGATAATACCTTCTTTCTCCCCCTAACTCATTTACCTGACATAATATATAACTATGTCTTCTGGAAGTTATTCTTCAAAGTTACTACCACTCCTCTTGTAATTATGTCTTGATTATCCTTATAGTGGCTTTCAATTATTCATAACTACTACATAACCACACACTAGGCTTTATCATAAGAACCTAATGACAAAAGCCCAATTTACGAAAAATCTATCAATAATTCGATAGAACCTCCCCTAAAATATAGATATCTCCCTACTAAAGTAGGGCGAATCCTGTAATAAAAATAACTACACTTCTATAATCAATCTCAATTGGGCTCGGTTATCCATTACACTACAATTATATATTATCCCACATCTCTCGGACTAAATTTTCCTTTCCTTCAAAATCTTAAAATACCTTTTTTATCCTTTCAAAGCTATACAAACTTCCTTACACTCAAATGAGCCTCAACCAACTTAAAGACACTCCAAAAACATACTTAACATTATCAATTCAATTCACAAACACAAGCTCAAAACATATTTATATCAATACAATATTAAATATTCTTTTAGTCACCTTTTGTGATACATTTAGTATTCACAATCAACTCATATATAAAGGATTATATATATTCAAATATGTACATTTGCACTTCATCATCTCCAACATGCACAATCATCAATTCCATGTGAGTAAAGTATAAATATAATCGAGTACACATCACACTAATCTCAATTCTTAATATTTTACTAAATGTTTCCATTCATCGCAATAATAAGGATAACATCTCATAATAATTCACATAAATGCAAGAGTTCATACACTCACATCCCAATCTCAATAATCGGTACCCGGTCGAAACTATTCTCACACAATCATATCACTCTTAGCATATTTTAGCTTATTTGAATTGTAGACGGACACTTAGCCAATCGATATAGCATCAATATTCTTATTGATGGACACTTAGCCAATCAACATAATCATCATTTCATATTATTTTCTATTTAGAGCAGAATCTTATCAAGTTGGTAATTAAATTATCTCTACAAGCATACAAATATTCACACTACATTTTTAACAATTTAAGTGTGATGCATACTAATGTGAATAAATGCATGAACTTATAAACTGATCTATCCACACCGATATAATTAGGATAAGCAAAATACGCGTACCCATATCTCCTTTGGTTATTACAAGAGTTTCTTATCTTATGTGGGCATACATTGTTACTTGACTCTGAATTGACCTTAAGACCCCATTGATATTGTTGTATTATTTCTATTTCTTCTCTTTTTTTAACCCTTCCCTCGGTGGTTTCATGGTATATTTTCCCCGACACTACTTTGGCTTATCATTTGAGATTCTTCATCATTTTTCTTTTTTGGACAATCCACGATAAAATGTTTGGGTTGTCTATAATAAAAACATACTCTTAGTTTAGTTCTCCAATATTCTTTCAAATGAAATTTACCATAACTGTTGCACATTAAAGTTGTTGTACCATCCATAGATTTGCTTTTACTAATGTCTTTTTGATTATCTGCTTCTCTAATACCCATGTTGTATGATTCTTTCACTGATTGATCATACTGGTTCATCCTACTTTTTTTGAATTGGCTTTGCTGAGTCCCAGTGGTTTTAAAAGATAAATCATCACTTTCTCTAGTTGGTGTAGTAAAGGCACTTGTCATTCTCTTCTTATTAGTATCTAAAATACTCTTTTCTAGTATCATTTCCTCAGCCCGTAGTGCTGCTTCCAAAAGATCTCTATAAGTTGGTGGCTTTACTGCTATTCTTTCTCTAATCTCAAGATTTAATCCCCTTTCACATTTGTTTCTTTTCAGTTCGTCAGTGGCTACCTCTTCAGATGCGTATTTCGATAGCCTTACAAATTGGACTTCATAATCAGCTATAGATAATTCTTCTTGCTTTAAATTGAGGAATTCGAGCTTTTTCTTATCTTTGTATACAGCCGGTATATATTTATCTAAAAATTCCTTTAAAAAGTCCACCCAGGTTAATGACATTAGCACATTTCTACTCCCCGACATGGTTTCCCACCAATCTAGTGCATCTTGCTTGAACAAAGACACTACATAACTTACTCTTTTCTTAGTACTATATTTAAATAGATCTAACATCCTTTCAGTGTTTCTTATCCACTCTTCTACACTATTGGATTAGTAGTTCCAACAAAACCCTTAGCGCCCTATTTTCTTATCTTTTTATAGTTTTCATCGAGAGTGTTTTCTATTGGTTTCTGAATCATCTCCCTCACACCTTGAACAAATTATTGCACAAATAGAGGATAAGAAACTTATGGAGGAGTAGTTTATGGTTGTGACTATTCTTGTTCAGGTCCATCTAATGCATGCATAGGTTCTTGCCTATGTACAGATTCAAGTGACTCTTCCAGGCCAGAGCGAGGTACTTGGTGTCCATCCATCCTAATATAATTTAACACACATCAACTGTGTACAACTCATGATTTATGCATGATATGCTATGAATGCATCATATTCTCATGCCCCAAGGGAATCTAATTCCTGCTCTGATACCACTTAATGTAACACTCCCAAATATCATATATAAACACGTGGTATAAGATTTTTTTTATTATATGAAATATATATACATCAAATCACATATAAATTCTCATGTAATATATAACTTCTACCCAATATCATTTTTGTTCTATTACTCATGGCTAAAATATATTCATAATATCAGTAAAAACATACGATATATTTATGCAAATGAGGATGATGTCTAACTGCACCAAGCTCGCCTCTGGCCCACCTGAGGACACTAACAAACGTAACTCCGAGCTTTTTCTAACTATACCCTGAAACATATAAATGCAAGGAAATGAGTTTGATACTCAGTAAGTAGTTACGAAAATAAATCCAAATGTTAACTTCTTAAGAACTAATCAATTCAATTTAAATAAAAACACTGAAATTTTAGGCTACACGGTTTAGAACATGGTTGTGTTCCAACCCGTGTTCACCTCAGTCCCAAACATACTCCCATACAAGGCTTTAGCTACACCCATGTTCATGCCCGTGTGTGTCTCGGTCTAAAATATACATTTTCACAATTTCATACATGGCCATGTACATGCCCGTGTACTAGACCGTGTTGCTCTCGGTCCAAAATGCTCGAATTCATAAATTGGTACACGGCCTTGAACACGCCTGTGCAACTTTTGGGTTAAAATTCTCATTTGACATATGGCCATATTCTAACTCAAAATAAGCCGTGTCCTCACACATGGCTCGGGACACGCCCGTGTCTTAACCCATATCTCGACACATGGTTTGGGACACGCCTGTGTCTCAGCCTATTTCCTCAACCTAAAAGGCATTCAAATACAATCCTAAGAGCATTCATAATCATAATACTATATCAATACTACCCACTTCTCTAAACTCAATCTTGGGTGTCTCAATTACACCATATCACATCATTTCAAGCAATTCACACATATATATACTCCTCACAATCAACATAAATAGAAATATAAGACAACAATGCATATATTTCATTATCCTTCCAACATTATTTATAACACCACACCACATCAAATGGCTAGCATAATCCCTGGAATTAGGCATCATTCACATTTCAATAACCCTTTATCAATTCACCATATATTCCATCACAAGTCTCAATATTAGCATATCACACTTCTTGCTACATTAATTACCTTATACAAACCAAATATAATCAATTAATAATATTTACATAAGAATCAATTTATATATAGGCACTATATTAATATGCACTTACAATCAGCACTTTTTAATCAATTTATAATTATTAGTCTTATTTGCCTTATTGATGGACACTTAGCCAATCGACACCATATTATTCAAACTTGGCGACGGTAACTTAGACATACTCAATAATTCACACTGTCGATGATCACTTAGCCAATCGACTTAATCATAGTTCACACTGTAGACGGTCACTTAGCCAATTGACTTAATTATAATTTATGTATGTCGACGGTCACTTAGCCAATCGCCATACTCAATAATTCACATATGTCGACGGTCACTTAGCCAATTGACATAATCAACAATTTACTCACTTAGCCAATCACCATACTCAATAATTCACATATGTTAACGGTTACTTAGCTAATCGACATAATCAACAATTTACTTATGTCGACGGTCACTTAGCCAATCGACATACTCAATAATTCACACTTTATATAGTCGACGGTCACTTAGCCAATCGACATAATCACATTTAACATAGTCGACAGTCACTTAGCCAATCAACATATTCATCACACATCACATCCATGATTACTCACAAATATAACATCATTTATACCCAATGGGCCAACTCAAGTTCATAATACATACGCACTTACAACCATAAATTCAATACCATCACATTTTATGTTTACTACATTCAAGCATATACCTTATAATAATTTCATCAACATATACCTCATAACAATTATATCAACCTCACTCTAGTATGCAATTACTAATCAAGTTGTAACGTACCGTAGTAGTATTACAATTCAATATTCATAATTTATTTACATGCATTTCTTATCAATACTAGTATATATTCAAAACCAAGTCTACCATATATTTATTTAATATATCTCATAAGCATTATTGTTCATATACAATGCTTAATTTATCAATTACAAAAACAAGAATAATATTTATTTAGCAATACTATATATCCTTGCATCTCATTTAATATATAACAATAACTACTTACCTCAAGTGCTTTTAACCCCTTGAAAAGTAAAGTTTCTCCTAGTGATTGGTATCTCCTCTATCCTTTTACTTGCCTACACATAAACATACATCAATGTCACGTAGCAAGCATGACCTTTGCATCCAACTCAGCAGAATGCAACTAAGTACAACCCCACACTCTAGGTTTAATGTGCCCAAATAATTCACACACATGTCAAAAAATCATGAAAATATTACTAAAGTGAGATTTATGAGTCTACTTTAAATCTCAATTAGAATTACTCAATTTGGATGTGTGTGGAATTAATAATGGATTTTTGAGTAAAATCGGGCAAAACAAAGCTGACAGCTTGGGCACAAAAATGTCAAGCCCTGTTAGTCTATAGTAACAATAAAATCAGTTCTAGCTCAAAACATAAAAGTTAGAAAAGACTCTGAAGTTTCCAAAGCATTAAACCTTGCTGAAATTATAGCTCTATAACTCAAGATATGATCAAAATACTAAGACTGATGCATAATGAAAATAAAATCCGAAATTCACAACAAACAACCCTAATTCAATTAACCATAAATAAACATAAGGCTTACCAAATGATGCTCCCAAAAGCTTATAGATCATTTAAAGCTCCCTAAATTGATGTTAGATGAGTAAAGAAAAATTAACTCTCCCAAAGCCTCTCAATTCCCTCTTCTTCTTCCTCTCTACAATTTTCTCTACACAACACTTCCACACCCACACAATTACAATTAAATATACATATAAATACTTAAACCAATCAAAAGCCTCCACATATCTACTCCTAAAGTCTTCCTTCCTTAATAATTATCACCAATTACTAATAATAATAATAATAATAATAATAATAATAATAATAATAATAATAATAATAATAATAATAATACTAGATAATTATAACTAAATATCTCCATAATTCCTCCTATGCTCCTTATTGAATTGAGTAAATTATACAATACCCCCTGAATTCTTTTTGTGACAAATAACTCTAAATTTCTTTTTCAATTTGGTCTCTCTCTACACTTATACTCATTCTCAAACTTAACTGCAGTCCACTATCTATAATTGTTGATATGCCATACATATATGATAAATACATATGTTAGAGGGGTGGGTGTTACACTATTGGTGGCCAACAATGAGAAAAGATATAGCAGAGTTCATTGCAAGATATTTAATTTGTCAGCAAGTTAAAGCTGAACATCAAGCACTTACCAAAAAGTTACAACCTTTGAAGATTCCCATATGGAAGTGGGAGAAGATTACAATGGATTTTGTTGTGGGGTTACCACGAACCTTCCCAAAATATGATGTCGTGTGGGTAATAGCTGATAGATTAATAAAATCAGCCCATTTCTTATCAGTTCAAATGAGTGACTCTCTAGACAAGTTAGCTTCTTTTTATGTTGTAGAAATTATAAGATTGCATGGAGTTCCTTTGTCAATTGTGTCCGACGGAGATTCGAGATTTACTTTGCATTTTTGGAAAAGTTTGCAACAAGATTTGGGCATAAAATTGCATTTCAATGTGGCCTTTTATCCACAGACAGACAGACAATTAGAAAGGACAATTCAGACACTAGAAGATATGATGAGAGCTTGTGTACTTGAATTTAAAGGAAACTGGGATGATCATCTATCATTGATCGAGTTTGCATACAACAACGGTTATCATTCCAGTATTGGGATGGCTTGATGTAGGTCAAATTATAATACCCTAGTCTCTAAGACTAAATATAGAGTAAGTAGGGTATCGAACACTGGAAACTTGTGAATTTTATATTAACCGGATATATAATAAGATAGATAGGTAAAATACTAATAATGGGAATTGTTGGATTATTCTAATTATTGTAATTAATTACTAACTATACTAATTATTCTAACTATTCTAAATATCAAGTTTAATATGGTTTATTAGAACTACAAGTAGGAATTTATCAAGAATTACAAAATAAATAAATAGCTGCATCAAATGATTATAAACATGGTATAAGGCATAAATGCTACTCTCATTATCATATATACTTAAAGTCCTTCAATGCAACTCTCATTGTCAATAAAGGGTAATTCATTTAGAGTCCACAAGCATTCTCATGTCATTGTAGAGATAAATATAATTCATATTATTACCATGCAAGGCTTATAATTTTTATTAAGTAGAAACCCTTGTCTCCAAGTGATTTCATTGCCTTTATAGAATTCAATTATATATCCACCAAAATGCACCAACTCTCATTGTGTACATATTCGATTAAAACATTATATATGGTGATCAAGCATATACAACACATTCAAACTCA
>CATIWO010591717.1:0-25930 GCA_949673435.1 Macaranga tanarius | reverse complement strand
GACCTCTACCATGATTTCCAACTAATCCACCTCTAGTTCTTGCCATTGTCTGAAAATAAAATCACAGTACTTTAGTAATTCTCATCATTACTAAATATATAATGTATTCTACATTCAATATCCACCAACTCAATATTTCTTAGCATCTACAACATATAACACAACCTTTCTTAGTGTCTACAGAACCTAATAACCTAGTCTCTGATACCAAATTGAAACACCCCGACTACCATACATCTCCATTAATACACATAATTAAGGAATTAATGATAATAAAATATCTCTTAACAACAATATCACAAGAATTAAAATACTAAAATTTTAAAGCCATTTTAAAGTATTACATCTCTTTATACACTCGAGGTTGACATTACATTACATAATAAATTCTAATGTCAATCTCTAATACTTCTAGAATCATCCATCTTAACCATCTTCTTTATCGGCGTACTCCACTGCACTGTCATCTCTGGACTGCTAGCTAAGCAGATATTAAACACCTATAAGATTTCTCCAGCATATTTCTTACTTCTCCTTGCTGAATCTGAATTTTTGTTCTTCAGAGCCTTTTCTCTTCTTCTCCTCTCTTTCTCTCTTTTCTTCCTCCTTCTTCCTTTCTCCTCCTCTTCGTTTTCTCCTTCTGTAGAACCAACAACTCCACTTTCCTTTTTCCACTTTGATCCCTCCTCTTTCCTTCCTTTCCTCATAACTTCAATTACTCTCATTTGTTTCAATTACACCCTTCCCAATTTCTATTCAATATAATTTCTTTACTCCATTATTCTTAAAAATAAAATGACGATAATTACTCGGAGTAATCTCAATTCTAATAACATCCAATTAAATATAAATAATTATCATTAACTTAAATTAATCCAGTTCAAGGACACGGATGTTATAATTCATACTTACCAGTCATACCATATCACATATATGGATTTACACCTATATAGTAGTATGTGTATTCGGCCCTAGGCTTCGACTATATACAACTATCCAAATCTGCCATGTCTTATACATGGAATCTCTAACTTTTAGTGGCATATGCATTTAAGATTATAAACACAACTAAAACTTTAAAGCCCAAAATGGTGGTCTAGATGATCAAAGTTGGACATTAGAATAGGTTTCATCGGGTTCTCCTAATAAAATGTACATAAATCTCTGAGTTAGCTTCGATTTGATATATTACGGGCCCTATAACTCAAACGGTGCCGAAAGTTAGATCCTCCTAAAGCAACGCAGCGCATCTCGATGATTTTCACAGTTTCAGTTTCAAAATTCAAGTTCTCGGCCATCAACAGTGTAGAAGCATCGCCCTAGTCTCGCTGAGGCGTCGCCCTTGCCCACTGAGGCGTCACCCTTACACTACAGAGGCGCCGCTCTTATCTTATAAAGGCACCACCCTTAAGCCATAGAGGTATCACCTTTGGGCCTCAAATTGGGCTGAGGCATCACCCTTGTGCACGGAAGCGC
This sequence comes from Macaranga tanarius, assembly GCA_949673435.1. Taxonomy (NCBI): domain Eukaryota; kingdom Viridiplantae; phylum Streptophyta; class Magnoliopsida; order Malpighiales; family Euphorbiaceae; genus Macaranga; species Macaranga tanarius. The sequence goes on along the minus strand of CATIWO010591717.1, from coordinate 24,454 downwards.
CGCCTCTGTGCAATCAGGCGCCACCCGATCGCCTGTAACATTCGAATCTTCAAAAATTTAAATAAAAATTTGATCCAAATCATCCAAAAATTATTCAAAAGCAAGTATATCAATAAAAAGGATTACATAAAAGAAGTCTACTCACCAAACTATTGGTTCCTCCCTCTTTTCCTCTTCCTTTGGACAACGTTTCCTTCATTTTTTTTTTTCATCATCTTCTTCCTTTTATCACCTGCAATGGCGGTTTATGCCAAATTGCAGTTTAGTCCTCCAACTTAATTTCTTTAAAATAAGTCCTTTCTCCAAACTTATTTTCCTTACAATTTAGTCATAACCTAAAATAACTTAATTATTAGGGTACGGACGTTCCACTTATTTACTCAAAATTTTGTAATATTTAATGAAATAAATAATTAAAAATAAATTCATAAAAAAACAATTCTAAATAAGTAAAAAATATGGAAAACAACCTGACAACAATTAAAAAATAGCAAAAATACATTTATAAAAAAACAACTCGAAACAAACTAAAAAATGTAAACAACTTAAAAAAAACCCTAAAAACAACCTAAAAATAACCTATAAAACAACCAAAAAAATAGCAAGAATATTTTCATAAAAAAAGACTCGAAATAAATAAAAAATATGGAAATAACCTGAAAACAACTTAAAAAAAACCTACAAAAATACTTAAAAATAGAAAAAATAAATTCATAAAGAAATATTTTTGGGACCACATGCATGTCAAATAACCAAAACAATGTTTTTCTGTTTTTTTTTTTCTAAAAAACTACTTTTGAGACCAAATGCACATCAACTAACAAATATTGGACTACATGTATATTTGGGACTACATGAGTTAAGCTGTATTTTTCTCTTTTGGGACCACATATAGCAACAAAGTAAAAATGAAAAAAATATAAAAATATAAATAAAAATACAGTGATTGAATTTTGAAAAAAATAAAAAAACCATTATATTTTTAAAAATTATTATTTGACTTAAAATATTTGTAATATTTTTCCTAATAACTTCATCAAATATATACATATACATATCATTTGCATTGTATAAATTCAAAGTCAAAACGGTTAGATTTTACATTTAAAGAACATCTTTTTTAAAAAAAATTTAATTTCCCTTTGTCGGACCAAACAAAGGCCAAAAAGAAAATAAAAGAAACATGTGTTTCTTCTTCTTCTTTTTTTTTTTACAAAAAAAAAAAATGTGTTTACCATTGTAACCATGTGATTACACAAAAAAAAAATGTGTTTACCATTGTCACCATGTGATGTTCATTATATAAATGTGATTAGTTTGTTTTCTTTGGCCGGTGTGGTTGATGAAAGTCAATATAGTAGTTTTAGCAGCAAAATATGATATATATATATATATATATATATATATATATATATATATATATATATATATATATCACTTATTAATTGTTCCCCTACAAGTAATGAAATAAAAAAGTTAGATTTAAATGTGTGATAGTCCAGTCTCTAAGAATACCAAGAGTTTGATATTGATTTATTTACTCTTAGGTGGAGTTAAATAACAATTCATATATATTAAAATTAACAATTAATTTATATGGTATTTAATCAAAGTTAATTTTAATTATTTTTAATTTAAATTAAAATATTATAATTTAATATATTACATGACACATATATAATAAAAATTTTACAATTTTATGTGACAAGCAAAAATTAATGTAAATTTTTTTTATAAAAAATACAAAAAGTTAATAATTCACTAATACAATGTCAAGTGGCAATAATTTAAAAATAAAAAGATATACAACTAACAAGAAATATAAACATTTAAAATATTATATAGAAAAAAGTAAGTAAGAAAAAAAATTTCACCTTTCCATATGTTTATATGTACATAAATGGTGTATGCCACATAATTAAAAATAAAAATTTTAGCTTATATACATGTACTGACATACATTAGTAAAATAAAAAATTTTATTTCTTCCATATTTATACATATATAAATTTTTAATTTTTTTAGTGAATTTTTTTACATAAGTAAAAAGATAAAAAAAAAATTATTATTTTTACTTGATAAATTAAATTAAAAATCTAAATCTTTTCTTACATGATTACCTATACAATCTGTTATTATATGTAAAAATAAATAATAATATCATATCATCATAACATTGAAGAAAATACCTTGATTTTATGATCTACTTATACTAGAAAAATAAAAGTTCAACTCTTAGAAGTATTAATAGCTGTATATTTTCATATTGTCAAAAAAAAAAAAAAATAGCTGTATATTTTGGTTTAAAAGATAGCTGTATATTACATTTTATTCCGAAGAGCTAAGTTGTGAATATGTCTATATGTTTATCCCTCCAATAAAAATAATTATTTCAGAAATTAAAAAAAAAAAATCTTTTGAAAGTTTATCTTAGCCTTATACTTTTTTTTTTTTATCAGAAAATAAACATCTTAGCTTTATACTGCTAAGTGTCAAAAAAGTTGTATTCACCTCATGATTATGATATTATATTAATAGTTTTTTTTTTAGGATAATATTATATTAATAGTTAACAATTATTATTTTGATAATGACACAATTGATGAAGACTTAATTAAGACAAAGTGTAAGATGTCCACAAACTAAATTATAATTAAAGCCAGCATTTAAATGAATTAACAAATAAAAGCCAAAAAATAAGGAAAATAATTTCCTTCCAACCACCACCTCTCTTTTTTTATTTTTTCCCAAATTTCTCTATAAGTACAAATACTAGATAAAATATTAGCTAAAATAAAATCCCAACTCAGCATACTAATTTGATATTTCAATACATTTAGTTTCTATTAAAATGTTATCCTGTATTTTATTTATATATATTTTTTTCAAAATAAATTTATTTTTTAATATTATAATAAACAAGAACACCAATTTAATATGCTGAATTGCCATTTTAATCCTATTTAATAATTCTTTTAAAATATTAGATGCCCATCAACAAGTTTTCTCCTTATTTTTTTAATATCTTATATAATAAATATTAGTCATTTTAATCAAGTAGCCGGGTTGCAAGGTTGATAGCCCCGCCGACCCTTCAGATTAAAGACTAATAATTAATATAATCTGAAAACGTCAACAATTATTTACATATATATACACATACACGATTAATGGTGTGATTTGCAGAGATGATTCACTAAATAAATGACTGTGTTATTTAACTTGTAGTGATGACAAAAATTTCGATCTCAATCATAGCCAAAAGTTAAATTTAACTAATAAAGAAACCAATGGAGCAAGATTATTATGAAATGCTATACAGCAGGTGAGCAAAACAGTGCCATAATTTTTTAATTAACCAATTAATGTTAATTTAGTTGTTAAATGTACTATAAAATGACACCAGCACATATTAAAATAAAGTTAAAAAATAAAAAAATTATTAATCAATCGACTAAACAATTTAGATTTTAGAATCATTATAATTTTAGTTTTCTTATACTTGTAATAATCATGATTCTAAAATTTAGAAAAAAGATCAGATTAGTGGCATAATAATAATATACAAATGAAAAATTATACAAAAATAATTATAGAAATTCAATTAATTAATAATAATATTTTTCCCATTCACTGCAAAATAAAAAAATTATTAAGATAATAGATTAATAAAATTTACAACATAACTCAATAATTGTAATAAAATTAAGGATTGCATAATTGAAAAATAACTTTATTTAAATTCAGATGTTTTGAGTATAAAATAAGTGATGGTGCCTAAGAGAACCATTTTTAACTTCAATCTTATTTACATTTAAAATTACCTATCTTCTCTCTTGGGAGTACCAATCTCAAAAAAAAAAAATATATATATATATATATACATACAAGATTATGGTTTTTTTTGGAGATAAAAAATTTGCGGGTCCTATTTTATTAATTTATAAATTTTTTAAATTATTTATTAAAAAAAATTTACTTTTTTTTTAATAATTAACACACATCCATACGGCACAAGACACCACATATCATCTTTGTCAAAAAGAAATTTACTCTTATAATTATGAAAAATGATAATAAATTTTTTTACTTAAAGAAAGAGAACACAGAGCAGGAATTGCGTGGGATATATGGATTCATTTGTCCTTTGGACCACAATTTTATTGCGTGGAATAATCCATGTAAAAACATTAAGCATCAAGATGACTTTAATAATAATAATAATATTGGTGGTGATAGATAGAGATTAAATGTGGGAACCACCCAAAAAGAAAACACCACCGCTTTGTCTTAAGTGAGCACCGAGCTGTCACTGCACGGCACAGTTTTTAGTATTTTTGGTGTTGGAAACATGAAACACTCACTCTACTAAACTAGCCAACCACAGCCTCATATTTCGCATTTGTTGTTGGTTTCTTTTTTTTCTTTTTTTTATGATATTATCGGACCCACTCTTATATTTAGAGGATCCTATCGCTTCTCCGTCTGATCTTATGACTCATCACTGACCCAACCCAACTCACCTATTAATCATTTATCCTTTGCCCACTAACCACACAAACACAATAACAATCATCCTTTTACCAGAAATGTCTCATTAATTTTTTTAATTTTTTTTATCAATATGTGAAATATTATTCCGTATATATTAATATATATTTATTAGTATTGGTTAATTATATATTTATTATTCATTATTTCAAATATGCATCACTTAATTGTTAATTAAGTTCTATATTCAAAATACATGTTAATCAATTAGTAATTGTAGTATAATTTCAACAAATTTTTTTGTATTTTTATTAATAAATAAGTTGTGTAATTATATATCTGTGTAATAGAAACATTACATTTTTAAAATTAAATAAAAATTATTTTCACAAATTAACAATAAATTTGAACTTCTCATTTCATTAACGTCTACATTTATACACAAGTTAAACTGTTTACAAGCTACTTACAACTCGATTTGATGAATACTTATTTGAATTTATATATTGAAATTCGTTTAATAAATGAGGCGAACTCAAACTATGCAAAACTGAAAACATAAAACTCATGACGAGATTGAATAAAAACTCACAAGCTAACTCGAAATATTAATAATTTAATGTTATACACATAATATATAATTTTTATTCATAATAAAGACAAAAAATATATTATTAGAATAAAATTATAACTTTTATTAAATATCTTATAATTTATTTAATAAATAATTTTATTTGTTATGAGTAATTTTATTTTATAGTTTATATTTTAAAATTTTTTAGACTTATTTAAGTTCATGAATTGCACACAAATAACAGGTCACATAACAAGTTTGGCTCTGCCTATTTACATTCCTATTTATGACATTGTAAATAAATGGTTGTTAAACTATTCGATTTCCCGCATTTTCATATTTTTATTGGGAGATGATTATATTTGGTGTGTTGCACTTTCCTATTAATTTTGTGACATATAATTTAACTAGTTTTTATTTAATTAATAAAAATAAAATATTTTATTTTAGTGTTACAAATTTAATTATAAAATGTAATACACCTAAATTAGAAAATAATTTTTTTTGGTTATTAGCATATGCTGACTCAGTAGACTTTATCTTGTTTCTCCAACTTTATTTCCAAAAGGTTGCTGCTTTTCTCTTACGTGGCTGTAAAATCTCAACTATATATCCAACACTTTATTGCCACGTCATTATCCAGTTTTTCTTAGTAATATTTTTATAGTCAACAAAAGATTGCTCTCCGGCCTTTAACTTTAAAAACCCAATGCCCTGCTCTTCACAAAGCCTCTCTGCCTCTCTTCTCACGGTTTTCATATCACTGCTTCTCTTTCAAAAATTCTCTCTATTTCTTTTTCATCTTCTGTTCCGATTTCTTGGTTTAATTTATCCATAAAAGATCAGATCAAGTTACAGTATATTATATTAGTGTTTTGCTGGTGTACCTAGCTGTTTTGTTGTTGTATTCGATAACTATATTAATGGAGATTCCGGTGTTAAACAGAATCGGCGATTTTGAAGCCGGCATAAACTCTCTACAAAACCCATCTCTTCTTTCACAAGCTCTTACATTATCCGGTTTCGAAAAGATTCACCAAGCTTACGGTTTTTGGAAATGGGGAGCTTTAATTCTTGCCCTAGTAGCTTCTTTCTCCACTATTATCAGCAGAATCAAGATTCTCATTATTCGAATTCAAAACCAGTATTTAGTTCCTTCTCATTCTTCTCCTATCACCCAAGATTATTACAGCTCTGACGCCGAAACAGACATGTCTTGCTCTTCTTCTTATTCTTCCTCCGACGACGAACAGGTTCAAGAAGATGACGATGACGATGAAGAAGAAGAAAACCAGCGACGTTCTTGGAAACCCATCAATGAAGACTATACTGTTAAAGGTTCAGCCCATTTCGTGGATGGTTTAAGGAGACGTAGAAACAGTAGTCTTGAAGATTTATTTTCTTCATGGTCTGAGTTCACCAATGGAAACAACGTAGTGAAGCTATGGGATAATTTAGGGTTTCGACTTGGATTAAATCTTGAAAATGATTCATTAACAAACTGCGTTTCTTTTTATGATATTAATAAAGAGCTCAACGTCTTCTCTATTGTCGGCCAGAAATCTGAAGATATTCCGGTGGTTTCCACGTCGTCTTCTTCGCCGGCGGTAATTGTGTCGGGGGAAACAAATTTGTCCGGAAACTTATTGAAAGTGTGGGACACCCGTGTCGGGTGTAGGATACCGGAGATACTGGCGGAGTGGCGGCCGAGGTTGGGGAAATTTGTTGGAATTTGTGGCGGCGGCGGAGGAGTAGAGAAAGTTTACGTCAGAGATGACGTCTTAGGGAGGTTAACGGTTGGCGATATGAGAAAAGCTAAGTCGCCGTTAGTGAATGAGACGGAAACTGACGTGGATACATGGTGGGATGCTGACGCCGTTATTCTGGGCGAAGAGGACGAAGCGAGTGGTGGTGACTCGGTATCGCGACGCGGCTAAGTGTCGTGAGGTTGTAGAACTGGCTACACCGTCAATAAAAAACAAAAATTGTGTAAATAATTATTTATTAGGTAATAATAAAGAAGATAAATTGTTGATTATTTATGTTCAAAAAAAGAATTGTGGATCATTTAATTTTCGTTTTAATTATTTTCTGTCTTCCTTTAATTAGTGATTTAACAAAATCGAATTTAAAAAATTTTATATTTATAATAAATATTATACACAAAATTTGGTCAATAATTATTGTTAAGAAATACATCATTAATTGCATCTATAAGTTGCAATTACTCACCACCAGTCAAAAATGAAAAAAAAAAAAAAAAAAAGGTCCAAAATCATATGTTGGTTGACATATTGTTATTTTGATTTATCACATGGAAGAAACATGCCTATAAAATTCTCATAAATGAATTCAATTTGAACATGTAAAAATTGATAAATTAAATCTATTTGTGGGAAAATTGGTTAAGTTTTGCTTATTTTAATAATTTGGTTTGTGTTATGAGTGAGGAATTAAAATTAGGTGTGTTGGGAAATGAATGCGTGACGCAACTACCATTTTGAGGGCATATTTATGTTCATATTGATATTGATACAAAAGCTAAGCCAGCAAATTAATTTTAAGTGACAACCACGAAATGGGCAAAAGACACTACTGCACCACATCATGATTAAATTAAATTAATTAATATTCAGTTAATTTATTTTTAGTCCTTCACGTAAACATTTTAGCGAGTTCCCATCACTTTCTATCCCATAATCAACCAATTCCGTGCTATATATTTACTACGTTAATTTCCAATCTTGAAATTTCTCTCAAATTTCTTTTTTTTTTTTAAAAAAAAAAAAAAAAAGAAACTCTCAAATTAATAAGGTTTCTTGCAATTTTGGATGTTGTAAACTTGTAATTGTCAAGTTTATGCTCCATGTCTGTGTGGGAGTTTTCTCCCGCATGGTGTCCCCAATCCGGGTAGAGGGCAGAGGTTTGATCCCCCTTCCCCTTCCGCTCTCACAGGAGCACAAAGGGCTTAAAACTACTAAAAAAAAAAAAAAAATTTATGCTCCATGTCTAAATTTGGACTCCACCAAGCTTGTGATGTCATGGAGGGCTTTTTTTTTTTCTTTTATTTTACACTTAATAATTTTTACTGGATAAATATGTAGATAAAGAAAATACATTTCTTTTTTTTTTTTTTAGAGAAAAGAACTTCCATTAATTATCAGAAATCAAAGACTAGAGAAGAAATGCGAGAGCATTACCTTCCCACACAAAACAGCCTGATATAGAACCAAAGGCTTTGGCAAGGCAGTGAGCCACCTGATTAGCAGACCTAAGAACATAAATCAGTTTACAAAAATTAACTGAACATAATAAAAGCCTAACATCCTCAATAAGCAGACTAAACTGGGAATGATCAGTACAACCACTATTGATATTGTTCACTACATTCAAGGCATCAGACTCAAGGATAATATGACTGAAACCCTTAGCCTCTATCCAGCTAAGAGCTTCTTGGATACTAAGGACTTCAGCAATCGGCGCTTCAGCAGAAACTTCGAACTTTTGAGCTCTAGTTGCAATAAAATCACCTGCAGAATTCCTCAAAACACAACCAAAACCCAAGCATTTTTGTTGAGCAAACACAGTTGCGTCGATATTACATTTTACCCAACCTTCATCAGGTTTTCCCCATGAAATCGGACCTGCCTGATTGAGAGAGCATTGAGCAGGTCTGTCCACAACTCTAGCTCTCTGCCAATCAATCAAAAATTTATTAGCAAAAAGAATTACCTGACTCTCATTCTGCTGAATACTGTTTCACAACAGTTCATTTCGGGACCTCCAAAGGCTCTAAACCACCATAGCAAGGAGTTCTAATTGATCTTGGGCCTCTGTCTACAGTCTCAATTTAAACCAGTCCCGAAAACTCATATCTTCAGATGCAGGTAATCCAACCTTACAACAATTTTAACAATTTCTAGCAAATGGGCAATGTAAACACAGATGAGAAACTATTTCAATCCCATATTTACACAGCAAGAAGTTAGCAGGTACAACCAGACTTCGTTTCAAGAGATTTTCTCTTATTGGCAAAACATCCTTAATACACCGCTAGAGATGGTGCTTTACCTTAGCTGAAACTTGGAGATTCCATAACTTCCTCCAATCTGATTGAGGAAGCTCTGAACCAGCTACCGAAACCTGACTCCTCAACAACCAATACCCACTCCTGACTGTGAAAACCCTTTTTTTCTTTAAAGGCCACATAAGCTGATCATGAGTATTTCATTTACTAAGAGGAATACTTAAGATAAGCTTCTGATCTCGCACATTAAACAAGTCTCGAACCGTATCTCTGTCCCATTCCATTCGACCCGGAACCATCAACGAGCTAACCAAAGCATTCTTGAGATCCACTGGGACTGGAGAGGAAATATTGGGATTATTTGGATCAGGCAACCAATTGTCCAACCATATTTTCATCTGATCTCCATTACCTATCCTCCAAATATGACCTTTGAGCAACAAACCCTGAGCTGCTAGAAGACTTTGCCATACAAAACTAGGATTATTTCCTAACTTTGCTTCAATTAAATAGCCACCTCAAAAATATTTAGCTTTGAAAACTCGAGAACAAAGAGAACTGGGGTCTGTCAGAAATCACCACCTTTACTTTGGTAGCAGACCAAGATTAAAATCATACAGACATTGAAAACCCAAACCTCTATTAACCTTCCAATGGCTCATACACTCTCAACTCATCCAGCGACCAGCATATACCCCGAGAGCCCCTCTTCTATAATTGCCATCGGAATACGTTCATCATACGCTCTAACTTTTAGCATAGAGTGATAGGAAGAAAGAAGACACTCATAGCATAATTTGGCATTGCTTGAGCCACCATTTTTAAGAGAATCTCCTTCCCTGCTCTACTTAACAATTTATTACCCCAGCTGTGAACCCGTTGCCATTTCTTCTCTTTAATTCTGCCAAAAACTAACTTCTTTTGACGCCCAATAACTGAAGGGAGGCCCAAATAAGTACTAAAAGAAGAACTCTCCATAACTTGCAGATAATTACATATATCTCGATGAGTATGCTGATCCACATTAGGACTAAAGTGGATCAAAGATTTATGAAAATTTATCATTTGACCCAAAGCCCGACTGTACTCAGCCAACAGTGAATGAATTAGTGAAGCCTCTCTACCATCAGCTTGGAAAAAAAGAATATTATCATCGTCAAAAAAATAAATGACTAATAGAAGGGGCTAATTTAGAAATAGCACACCCATGAAGAAGGCCCTGAGAAACCTTACACTTTATACTAAGAGATAGAGCTTCCATACATATAATAAATAAATAAAGAGAGAGGGGGTCCCCTTGATGTAACCCCCGTTGAGGAGTTATCGGCCCTATCTCTTTTTGCCCTGTAAGAACATAATACTTGACCGATTCAACACATATTTTAATAAGATTAATCCAATTTTAAAGAAATGTCATTTTACCTATCACAGTATAGAGAAATCCCCATTCTATTCTATCATATGCTTTGGCCATATCCAGTTTTAAAGCAACCATACCCCTATTTCCTTGAGATTTTTACTTTAACCAGTGCATAACTTCATGAGTAAGAAGAATGTTATCCGTAATAAGTCTACCAGGAACAAATTCACTTTGTTCCTCCGATATAAGCCTAGGAAGCATACACTTGAGTCTATAAGCTAGAACTTTGGCTATAATTTTATAAATGACCTTACATAGAGTAATAGGCCTCAAGTCAGACATAGTTGTAGGACTAGCTTTTTTTGGCACAAGATAAATAGCGGTTTCATTCAAATCTAGAGGAAGAACACCCTGACGAAGAAATTCTAAGCAAGAATCTGTAACATGCTTCCTCACCACATACTAATAAGCTTGATAAAATCCTACATTCAGACCATCAAGACCTGGAGAGTTGCCTGGCTGCATAAAAAAAGGGCTGACTTAATTTTTTTCGAAGTAAAAGGTGAAAGCAGAAACTCATTATAGCTCACAGATAAGAAAGAAAGCACCGAGTCAAGTATAGCATTACACTCCCACCCATCAGAATAAAATATCTTAACAAAATAATCTTGAACTACTTTTTCCAGCCCATTAGTCCAGGTAACCCACTGCCCATTACCATCTTTCAAACGATCCAACCTATTCACACGACTTCTAGTTGAGGCTGCTAGATGAAAAAACTGAGAATTAGAATCACCTTCTTTCAACCACGCCTGTTTTGCATGTTGTTTCTAATAATCCTTCTGCTTCAATAGTAAAAGAGTTCACCTCATCTTTAACCTTATTGTACTCAATTACCAAAGCTGTGTCTGTGCAAGCACGAAGAAAGCTCAACTTGGATTGAAATTTCTTTAAGTTGGCCCTAAATATTTTATTTATACCACCGCCCCACTTCGCTAGCTCCTTAACTATAATGGAAATTCATTCCTGAATAGAGCTACCATTGGACATATTCCAACTATAAGTGACAACTTCTCTACAATCACTTTCTCGAATCCAATACTGTTCAAATCAAAATCTCCTCTTAACCATTGAAATCTCGACTGGACAAAGTTGAAGAAATATTAGGAATGGTCAGAGATGGAAGCCACAAGATTCAAAAGCTGAGCTTGAGGATGTAAATTTAACCAATCTTGGTTAATCAAAGCATGATCTAGCCTTTCTTTCACTAGGGAATTGGTACCTCTACCCCATTCCCAAGTAAATTGATAACCCACCATACCCATATCAAGCAAATCATAATTATCCACTGCCTCTCTAAAGCCTTAAAGAAGCCACTCAGGTTGCCGATTCTCTCATCTGTTATCCTCTTGAAGGAGAATATCATTAAAGTCACCCAGAACACACCAAGGAAGAGAGGATTTACCTTTGAGGTTCTGCAAAAGGGTCCAAGATTCACGCTGCCTATTATGATCAGCAAGGCCATAAAAACCCGTAATTCTCCATGGAGAAGAATTAGCAAGATAAACCTTCACATTAATATGCTGCCGAGAATAACTAATCAGTTGAACCATTTATTTTTCCTTCCACAGGAATGCCAGACCACCACTCCTTCCCACCTTATCAACCACAAATAGCCCTTCAAAACCCAATACAATCCTCAGCCTTTCCATCATGTCATAAGTAGCTAACGTTTCTATTAAGAATAGAAACATGGGCTTTTTGGATCTAATAAGATCCTTTAAAACTTGGATTGTTCGTGGGTTGTCCAGCCCACGACAGTTCCAGCTCAGAGTACTCATTGGGTTAGGTGGGCCTATACCCCAGGACCCGCCTCTAACAAGTTTTTTTATTGATCCAGTACAACTCTATTTTGTTCAAGACTGGGCTCAGAATTCAGCAGCCCAACAATATCTGCTTCCAAACCTCTACGTCTTTTGGTATCAATAATAATCACTCCATTAGTAAAACCGTAATTCACGATTTTCTTCCCTTTCGAAACTTCCCCTAATTGTTGAAGCATATCTCTTTCTAAACTCCTGCCTACATCAATGCCATTTACAAAATAGTTACCTTTCCCAGTTCTTGAGCATGATCTCCAGATAATGCGTCAATTACCATACTATCCTTATTTTCATCGGAATCCTAAGTTCTCCACCTCCGACAAGTCCTGCTTTAACTAGCATTGCCCAATCTACAGGTTTGCTCTTCTTGGTAATGTGGCATGAAGAGTGGCATCAAAAGCTCTGGGAACATCTCCAGTAGGACTGTTAAATAAAACTTCACAGAACTGATATTTAAATAGAAGAAAAAAAGATTATCATTTTGACATTTAAAGTTGATCATATATCAACAATTTACAAAAGAATTAGAGAGACAAAATATAAAATATAAAATTTATTTTTTTCAAATATATTTTTTTTAAAAAAAATTGGCCCATTGCAGATATTATATTTTGTATTTTATCTTTTTATATTTAATGTTTTTAATATTCAATAGTCATATAAGAGCTTTCATTCTAACCCTTTTTATTCTTCTCTAACTTTTCCTATTCAAGAAATATAGATTTTTAATTTTTTTTATTGTTTTTGTTGGCTTTTTTTTATAGGAGTTTTTGTTGAAATTTTCTTTATAGATGTGTTAATAAGTTTTATGGGATTTGTGTGATTCTTTTTTATGTAAATATTATTAATTTTTTCTATGAATTCAATAATTATTTTTAATACGAGATTATATATTAAGGTGGGACAAATTGACAGTTTACTTTTATACAATTAGGCACATTTAAAAATCAAGGAAGTGATGAGTGAAACTATCTGCTAACTGCTAAGTTGCAGTTTATAATTGTTTTGTTAACTTAATTGAAAATTATTATAAATTTGCTATTACTTAAATGAGATTATAGTCAGTAATTCTAAATTATATTATTTTATTAGATTATCTACTAAGATGTATTTTTTAATGATCGAAAGAGTTTATATAATAAAAAAACCAACTAAATAATGGCTGAGCTCTAATAGTATTTAATTATATGGCTAAGATGTGGTTACAGCCACCAATTTGTATATGGACATATTCCATAGGAATTATGCTAAAATGGATTTAGGCTTTTAAAAAAGGTAAGATTATAATTGAAAAGAATAAAATAAAATGTGATATGAACATATCATACAATCGGATGTAGTGGTTGGAACTTGGAATGAATTTTTTTTTTTTTCTGGACTACAGATATTCAGAATTCAATGAGTTCTGACTAATTCAGTTTAATTCGAATAAATCATAAGGACGGTAAAAATCTTTCAACAATTATTTAACGTTATTACATTCACTATGACTCAAACTCGAAATCTTAAATTAAATGATAACATCTCCTACCAGCTGATTCCAACATTAGTTGCTGGTAGGAATTTATCTTTCATTCACTGCAAACTATGCTCCACATATCAAATAGCTATAGGTATTGATGCTTCAATGTCCTCACCAAAAAAAGAAAAATAATTATAATAACAACAAAATAAATAAAATAAATGATGGTTTTCATAATTTTCGTAGGTTATTGCAATTAATAAAAGATATAAAGAAAAAGAACTGTCTTTTATCATTAAGCTCAGTTGTTGTACCTAATGAATGTGGGGCCCGGTCACAATGTGATAATTTTGGTCCAGCGCATAATTGTTGGACTTTCTAATATATAATTTGAAAAAAAAAAATTAATTTCATAATTTGGTTTTGCATTTGCAAAACATCTTCATCTATTTTTTTGTTTGTCCCTTTCAATTAATACCTATCTTCCCCAGTTGCATTACATGTTGATAGGAGTATTAATTAATGGTTGAGGTGATGACTGTTACTTAATTTCAGTGCTAGTTCAATACTATGAAATCTTCTTATCCTCTGTTTTTATTGGGTTAATTTTGTGAGGATTTTTTTTTTTTAATCATACTTTGTTCCTTGCTCAAAAAAAGCATTAAATTGTGGTAACTCTTGGAGTGATGGCCCTTCCCTCTATTGTAGTATGCATTAGATTTAGAGTACATGCAAGGCTGTGATTTGGAGATGACAAGAAATTAATCTAAGTGCAAGCTTCAATAGTCAACTGCTAGAACTTAGAATTAGATTCTTAGACTTCATTTTGGACTAGTTGTCTCCAATTTTCTAAGGCTTTTCTTCTTGTTGCTAATTTAGCTGGGTTGGGTTTCAATTCTATTGCTCTTGGTAAGTAATGTACTTGAGCCTTCTTCACTGGCGTCGGTCCATGAGTACATGCCCCAATCAAATTTTGTCTTGGAAAATGGACTGATATGCAAGTATTCCTCAGAAATCAATAATAATATATATATATATTTATCAAAAACAAAAAACAAAATGCAACAAAAATATATTTTTTCCTTATGATGATCTAATATATCAGTAAGAGGAAATTATAATCTTTCCTAGAAATTTAAACATGAAATCAAAAAATTTGATAAGTTCAAATTCAAGTTGCGAGTCTTACTTTAAATCCTCATCCACCTTACATAAATAAACACTAAAATGAGCAATAAGTTAAATACCTAATAACAAAATTATTAAACCTTCATAAAATTTAAGAGTCTATTTCGACGTCCCCATGAGTAGCCCAAATATCATAAAGTACCGATATTAAATGTAGAAAATAAGGATCATCTCAAAAATAAAAAATTTATTTCGACATTAATAAGTCTTGATAAGGTTTAAGAGTTCAATACGGACATTAATAAGTTTTGATAAAATTTAAAAATTTAAATTGGATATTGATGAACCTTAATAAGACTCAAGAGCCTGATTCCGGCATTGACAGCTTCAAGACTCAACAACTCAAGGGCGGGACTTGATCCTAAAGCTCAAAACAGACATTGAAACCAGTGCTCAGGACATAGTGTTTGAATGAGAAACAACTATTGAATTTTCAGATATAAAATCTGATATGAACTCAAATTTGGCACATAAAATTCAACTACGACGAATATTTTAAATAAATAAATCTTATCAAGAATAAATAAATATGGTAGAAAAGATCCGCACCTTAACCACTATACATAGAACTCATCTATCTACTGAAATTTAAAACATTTTTTGAAAATTTTGAGAAATCTAACCTGACGACCATCAATTCACAGGTTCTCCATAATTTTTTTTTTAAAATTTTTGTAGTTATAGGTACTCAGCCTAGATCACATTCATCAATACCGTGTATTGTTGAATAGTGCCTGGCGATATATTTTAGAGCTATACATTTTAGATCAAATTCAGTTAGGTAAACATATTACAAAAGCATGCGCTTTTCACATATGCATGTCAATCGAAACAATAATTAAATTATCAACCAAAACTTTTTTTTAAAAAAAAATCAAATTCCCCAACTGAATGGCCAAAGAATGAATTGAATGTACATACACACACATACATATATATATATATGTATTATTCTCATTCGATCACTTGATCGATGGATCCATCCATCCTAACATTGAAATCAAATAAGAACCCAAAAAAATAGATAGCCACGTAAACAAATTAAGAGATTATAACCACAATATGAAAGAATCAAAAAAAGCTGTCCTATGCCCCATTAATCATCATATGTAGAAGTGGTCAATACTTAATTAGTAATTAACTTCAATCCTCCAGCTCTAATTCCCCTTTAGACCACTTTCACCTTCATGTGAAATTAATTAATGTTAATTAAATCCTTTCATGAACTCCAAAACAGAAGGAGATATCGAATTTGCAATGCTTGGCGATGATGCATTATAAGGTGCAGAATCAGAAAATCTATATACAGGATTTGGTGAGCAAAAGTAATCCACAGAGGTAGCAGTAGTAGGAGTAGGCGTAAACAATGGAATATCACCAAAATAAGGATTTTTGGGGGGCTTTAGAATCGGTGAATTAATAGCACCACCCCCACCACCACCACCACAACCACAATTCTCATCAGAAGAAGTCTCATTATCGTCACTACTATTGCCTTGCTTCGACTTTGGACGTTTATTGTTACCAACATCAACGACGCTTTGTTGTCTTTGTTGGGGTAGTGCAGTTTCATCATCGTTTCTTGAGCTGGAAAGGCCTGTCAATTTCTGCACTAAAGCCATGAAATCTCTAGCTTGCGTGTGGATAACTTTGGGGGAATGCGTGTAGATGATAACCGGATTGGTCTTTTGCATCTGCTGCCTGGTTCCACCGCCAACAGAAGGAGCTAATAATACAGATGCAGAGGAATTATTTGAAAGCGAAGAAGAAGAAGATTGTTTATGAATAAGCTGAGAAGCTTTGTTGATCTTCAAAGGAGAAGGACGAGGGCCATTAAGGATGTTATGATGATGGAGCTTTGCTGGGCTCATTGCTATAGAAGCTCTTTCAATATTTGAAACCCAATGAAGCTCAAAACAAGAAGAAACGAAACAAGATATATATATAGAGAGATACACGTGGGAGACCAGTAAAGATCAAGAAACAAGAAACCAAGAAAACAGGATTTAGTTTGAGGATGGATCGTTGTTTGTTACTATAGAAAGAAAGGGATTTATATATATAAATAAAGAGAGATTGAGATGTGACAATGTTAATGATGTATCATAGGAAGCCAGCGATTCTGACCGTTGACATGAAATGAGAGATGGAGAAGTGTATGGTGTTGAAATGTAAGGGTTTAGCGGAAAGTTGTTTTGAGGAAGGTAGCTAGCTCTCGCCGTCTTTGTCGGCTTGGCCACCTCCTAATTATATATATTCACTCTTCACTTCTTATAATTATTATTTGTTAGCTTGAAATTTTAGATCAATTTCACGTTGGAAATAAATTAACATTTAACATCAAAATTAAGCCCAGCAAAAGAAATAGTATTTATTATTTTTTAGTCTAAGATAAAATATCAATAAATTGACACAAATTTTAAAATAATATATTTTTTTGGTTTATGAGTAATTTTTTATTTGAATTATTTCAAATTATGCATATTTTTTGAAATATTATTCTATGTTGCGCGCATTAATTTACATTGAGGAGATCATATTTTTTAAAATCATGTATGTATTAGATTAAAAAGAATACAAGAAAATGAAATGATTTGATCCATTTGATGAAATTGTTGCCTCTATTACCATGTTTTAATGTTTATGAATGAGTTTGTTGAGCAACTTCTGATAGTTGAGCCACTAGTGGCAGCTTCCATATATATATTAACTTCCTTAATTAGATTTGATGACAACTAAAAAGACACTGGTTTAGGAACTAGGGCCCGTAGTTTGTTTGATTTTTGAGATTCCAAATCTATCATTTGGTATGGTACATTTGAAAATTCTATTAGTTAAAAATGCATAGTTTTACCCCAAATTTTATAGAATTGATTTTTGATATTTTGAATTTTTATTTAATCGTTAAACATTTATTTGAATTTATTTAACTATTATAATACACAAAATTAGTATATTTTATAAATTAATATTAATATGAATATAATAAATTATATTAAAAGATTTAATTTTTATATTAATTTTAAATTTTATTTTTATTAGTTTGAAGCTAATATTTAATATTTTACATGTTTAAAATCATTTGAAATTAAATATTTATTTTTTAATTATTGTATGAGTTATATAAAAGTAACAAACTTGTCTAAAAATACTTTTAGAAATGAAAAAGTTTTAAATAAAAATTTAAAAAATAATAATTATTAAATAATTTAATGATTAATCATATAAAATTTAAGATGAAACAATGTTTTCAACCACATATTCAAATGATGGCTAGTGTTTTATTACTAAAAGTGTTATAAATTTACACATAATTTATTTTCTAATTAAATAACATTATTGGGAATGACTGATAAGCTTTATCCATTTATATAAGTTAGAAATGTGGTAGCCAATTTGGACAAAGAAAATGAAGAACTTTGCACCTTAATTAATTAATTGCATAAATGTACTTTATTATTATACATGAAATTTTTATTCTATTTTGGATCCCTGATAATTTTATTGATATTTTATTTATAAGAATTTATAAAAATTTTAACTATAATTGATAATATTCACTTATCATTAATATTAATAAAATTTCATCGACTTTATAAATAATTGATAAACTAATAGTATTAGATACTATATAATTTGCAGTAAATTAAACTTCCAATACATTAAAAAAAAAATTCAAACTTTATACATCAATTTGCAAATTTTTGCCAACAAGCATGTGCCCTCTCAAGTGGCGAAATGAAAAATCAAGTCTTGGCTCATTTTTGAAATTGTGAAAAGTCATAGTCAAAGTCCTCGACTGTTTTTTCTATATTAATTTCCCTTATCTTATTTTTTGATTGCAAAAGTCAATGATTTATTTTAATATATACTTTTTCATTAAAATTAATCAACTCGATTGCAATGATGACTATTGGAATTAATATGTTAATACAATATTATAATATAAAGTCAACTTGGCAAAAAAATAAATTTGTTTTCAATTCAACTGAAGCTTCGACCAACCTCAGTTAAAACTATTATTAATTATATATTTTAATTTTTAATTATTTTGAGTTTCTTTTTATTTTTATTTTTATTTTTTCTTGTTAATTATAGTTTAAAAAAAGAACGGTATTTATCAATCTATATATATATACACACGTACAAAACTTTAGAAAAAAAAAAAAAAGATTATTATTCCTAAGATTTACCATATATACAGCTAATGTTTATAAGATGTTCATACAAAAAAAATGGTCCAAATTTTTTTTAGATAACCATTTATAGTGGTCAGAAATAAATTTATAAATTATTAATGCTACAAAAATATTTATTATTTGAGTATTTAATTTAAAAAAAAAATTGAAAATATTCTTATTTATTTATTATTTGTTTTGTACCAATTAACGTCAATTCTTGTGTAATCCTTCATTTGTTAATTAGTTAATGTTTAGACCTTCAAAGAAGGATGTGTGTGTGTATATATATTAGTTACTTTTCTTTCTTTTTGAATGGACAGCAAGAAAACAAAAGTGTAGAAAACTAATGAAAGGGTTTAATTAAGTATAAATTGTAATACTATTAGCTAGATTCCTTGTGGGAATCAAGAATTCTGTACATCAAAATTGAAAACAAGTTAGTCAAATTAACAACATAAAATAATGGACATAATTAGCTTCCAAAAGCTGTCTACATCTCATACCATCCCAATTTAATTATTTTACTCTACATTGTATATTTTTCAAAGCAAACGTGACAATTGAATTAAATCTCTTTAATTCTGACTTGCATATATATTTTTATTTTATGAAAAATCTTATCTACCTATGTATATTTCTACTAATATACTTGACTATTAATTTATTAAATATTCAAATATATATAATACTAAAAATGCATGTTAATTAGTCATTTTACTATAGTGTAATTATAAGAAATTAAAATTTTCTTGTGTTTGCATTCCATAAAAGCCATTGTTGAAACAAAAATAGAAATTATGAAATTAGAAAAATAAAAAATGATGGCAGGCTTAGATGGGGGAAGAACACATGCTTTGACATCAAAGGAGACGGATTAAAGATTAAACAATTTATAGCTGGATAATTGGACAGGGTTTATTTCATCAATTACCAACTAATTCCTTTGACCCAATAATCTTGTTTGCCAAAAGTTGTAGTAATAGGGGAAAATTATAAGTAATTCATAGTAAATAAAAAGGTACAGTTTATATTTTACAGAAATGGGTTCAAAAGCATATTTTGGACCAAAAATATAAAAGCAAAACTCAGTTTAGTTTTGTTGTAAATAATTGTTGAAACTCCCTTCATAACACTAAAAAAGTTATGAGTTTTAGTCAAACCGTTGAGATCAATTGGTAAGAGGTTATTCTCGCTTAAATGACGTTTCAAATTAGAGTTGTAGTATATGCAGTTACATTAAATAATTGTTGAGAAATTTTTATAGTCATTATGGTCCTGTTTAAATTGAACTGAATTAGTCAGCGTCAATAAGCTCTAAATACCAATAATTCAAACCATAAAAAAACTTATGGGTTTTTTCTGAGTCATGTAGTTGTAATTTTTTTCTTATTTGTCCAAAAAAAATTAGATAAAACTAAATTTGAAATCCAATTATAAACTCTTTGTTGTTAATTAATTACATTCAAATGCAAAGACTTTTTTTTTTTTTTGAAAAGTAAAGAACAAGTTGATGATCTTATTTTTTATTTTTTTATATAATTTCTTAAAGTAAAGCCCATTTTGGATTTGTTTTGACTAATAACCCTAATTATATAGTTTCTTTCTTAAACATAACCTAAGAAAAAGTCTCTCTTAAACTTGGGCTGGGCCAAATTTAGGCTCAACTAAAAAAAGCACAATAAGTCTCCACATCCTATGGTCTAGGCTCAAATACATATTATTGTTAATTTTTCTTTGATTTTAGAACAGATTTTCTTGACTTTGATTTTATCCCAATTATTAATCATTTTATATATAATTTAGACTTCTACAAGCATATATTTAAAAAAAATTGTTTTTTTTCTGAATAAATTGTTTTATATTCCATATTATGTTTCTCATCAAATGTTAATTATATCTTAAAAAATTATTATTTATATATAGTTCTTAACATGAACTTATAACAGTGATAACAATTTATTATTATTTGTATATGTATTTTTCTCGTGAAATGTTTCTTCTCAAGCAACAGAGTAATAGCCTAATAGGTGACCTTACAATTAAATGGGCTGAAATCTATCGACCATAAGACTACTCATTGAGGCCTGAATCTGTTCTTGATTGGGCTTAGCTTTTTTAAAAAATCACAAATAACTAAAGTAAATAGATATTTTTAAAAATATGGTGGTTTATTTTTTTCACGTTTAATTTATGTGTTTTAAAAATACAATATTCTTTATTTTTCTATTTTTACGTTCTTTTTTTTTTCTCTTATTTTCTTCTTTTTTACGTTCTTATTCTTCTCATTTCCTTTTCTTATTTTCCTCACAAACTCCACACTAACCATTATAAGATTTGCAAAATTAACCTATTTAACAATATATTGATTTGTTTAAATAATTTTTTTTTACTTGTATTTGTTGAAATATAGTAAATTCATATATTTTTTAATTCAATTTTCATCTTAAATCTTATAAAGTATCACTTCTCCAAATTTTTTTATTTTTTTGTCTACTGAAAATCCATCATCTCACAAATCATCAAGAATTGTAATGGGTATATATTAAATTTTATTCTTTTTAATTTTAGATAATTGAGTAATTATTTCTTCTTCTTTGTTTCTAATTTCATTAATTTAATTTAGAAAAAATTCAAAGGGTTGTGTTTGATAATTGTTTGTTGAAAGTTGTTGAATGGTTGTGTTTGAGGTTATATGAGGTTTGTTTTGATATTTTTTCTTATTTTTAGTTATTAAATGTTGTTTTCAGGTTGTTTTGAAGCTATTTTATGTTCGTGGAAGGGATGTTTTGAGGTTGTTGTGATGTTATTTGTTTATACTTTGTAAAATAGAGCTATTCGAATTGATTGTTTTCAAGTTGTTTTCTAATTATTTTATGGTTGTTGAATGTTTGTGTGAGGTTATTTTGATATTATTTATTATTTTATAGTTGCTAAAGGTTATTTTGAGGTTGTTTGTTTGTTTTTTTTTTTTTACTTATTTTGAGTTTTTTTATGATTCTATTTTTAATTGTTTTATTTCTTTAAATATTACAAATTTTTTAGTAAATTTGTAAGTTAAAATTTTTAAAAGTAAAATATATGATTTTTTAATAAATATATTTAATGAAATATAAAATGTGGTGGCTCTATTTTATACTTTGTAAAATAGAGGCAAATAGAGTTATTCAAATTAGTTATTTTTAAGTTATTTTTCTGGTTATTTCTGGTTGTTTTGAGTTATTTTTTATGACTTTATTTCTTTAAATATTATAAAAATTTGAGTAAATGAGTGAGTTAAACTTTTTAAAGGTGAAATATATGTGTTAAAAATTATTTTGTATTTAATTTCTTCAGAAGTATTAGAGATTATGTGTTATTAATATTTTGGTATTAGTGGTATTGATAAGATAAGTAACTGGTAGTTATTTTATATTTTGATTCTTAATTTGATATTTGTATTTTCTTCATTTTTGTTTATTGTTATATTTGAAGAGCACCATATTTTTGAAAATTTTTCTAATTCTCCCCTTTTTTTACTCTTATACTTGTATAAACAAAAATTATTAGATACTTCTTGGAATTTGTTTTTCAAATTTAAGATGATTAAACAAAAAATAAATTAATAATGTAGGAGAGTTTCACCATTTAAGGTGTCAAAACCAAACTTCTAGTCTTTTAATATTTTGAAAAAAATCATTTGACTACTTCACCTTCTTCGGCCTAATTAAACAAAATTTATTTTGAAAATTTATAGGAATTTTAATGGTCCAGCAGTTTTTTTAAACATTATTTTTACTATTAAAATGAAGTTAAAGTAACAGGAAAAAAAATGTTGAAAGGAAGAAACATACATACAACAGCCATTTTTGTAAAAAAAAATGTAATTATTATATAATCATACCATGAAATATGAATGGATTTTTTTTTTTTTTTTTGCATTTAAATATTACCATATCCGAGCATTATCTGTATTGTACTAAATACAATTTTGTGTTAGCTAAGGGGCTCCAAAACTATTGAAAAAAAAAAAAAGCAATATAATCCTAAGTCTTAAAGTACTTCTACTTAATTCTCTCAAAAAAAAAAAAAAAATTCTACTGAATAAAAAATATGAAATTATATTTATATTTGGGAAGGCTAGCTATCAAATATTTGAATGCTTTCTGAAAAATAAAGTAAATAAATAATTAAATACATGCCATAAGTGGAAAAAGACCAACCAAAAAGGGCAGATGCAGAAAGTTATTTATATATATATTGCCAAAGATTAAGTTCAATAAGACAAGAAGCAAAGTTAACAAAAGACAAAAAGTGCAAAAGAACCCATGCCAGGATCATGAATATACATGTTTTTTTTTAATAATAAAAATAAACATATACTGAGATTACATTTTTCCTAAAATAATTTTAATAGTTGTCTAATTCATTTAGAAGATTTTTAAAATATATATTTTTTTAAAAAATTAAATTTAAATTGCAAAAAAACCTTTCACTAATTGAGCTAAGCTTTTTTTTATTGGTACAAATATGACATATATAACACTTAATTATTTTTTATTTCTTAAATATTATGTCTGATTATTTTTTTTAACAATTTTAAGAATCTATTCTTTTATTAATCGCAAGCTAATAAAATTTATTTCTTCATTATGAAAATTTTTAACACTGTCAGTAAATTGGGATTGCACAAGTTAAAAAAAATTTTAGTGCTGATTTTGAAAATCGAACTCAAGTTTTTTCACTCATCTACCATCTATATCAGTCGGTAGAGAAGAGTGCAGGGTTCTTAATCATGTGGTCAACATAGTTAAAATCAAGATAAAAATTAATTCAACTCTTAGGCATGCTGATTAAATCATTCTGTCTATTTAAGAGACACTTCTTGTTCTTGGGCCATAAAACAAAGTCTTTACTGAGCTCACATAATTATAAAAAGTTAGTAGCTTATTATATATTATAGGATCATGCGCAAAAGAAACCGCACGCGCGCCCTGCAACCTTCACTCATATTGCTTAAGAGCTACTCCTCTCTTGTCTTGGTTTCTGCTACCCATTATCATATGTTTCTTTATGATCCCCTTGTTAATTTATTCAAGTGAATATGTTAGTGGCTATAGCTTAGTGTGAGAGTGAGACTGTGAGTTGAAGTTGATGTGTTCTATGCATATAATGTCTGCCTTTTCTCGTCTGGTTCTGCATTGTTTGTTTATGTTTCTCTCTTTTTCCAATGTTTTTGTCTTTTTAACTCTTTTTAATTCCACACTCTTGTCTTGGATCTCCCCCTAATTCACCTCTCTTCCCATCATTCC
>CATIWO010591662.1:0-12922 GCA_949673435.1 Macaranga tanarius | reverse complement strand
TATTTTATTTATGTAATTTTACAATATTCTAATAAGATTTATAAGATATATTAATGTTAATTTTTTATATTTATTTTATTTATTAATTTTTTAAAAAATCAAATAAACCGATTCTCTAAAATATATTTAAATATTTTTTGTTAAGATTTTTTTGGTAGTAAACAATTTTATTAAGAGTTTTATGTATTTAGAAACTAATATTATTAATAAAATTTAAAATATTAGTAATAAACCAATCAAACCGAACTATAAATATATATAAAATTTTAGTATATACTAGAGTTCGGTTCGGTTCGGTTTAATATATTTTTTTACTCTAAAAATCGAACCGAACATATTTCAGTTCGGTTTAAACCGAATTAATATTTTATTTCTGAAAACCGAACCGAACTGACTGGTTCAGTTCAGTTCGGTTTTTTGGTTTTCGGTTATTTTTGCACACCGCTAGATAGGAGTAGCCATTTTGAGCTTTAAATCACAAACTTGATCTAAGACACTAGTCTTGCTGTATAGATGGTATGCAGTAATAGAAGTGGTATCATCTAAGCCAATCAACAGTAACTGCAAGCATGACCACAACACTCCAGAACTCAACATACAAAGGAATTCAAAATATGGTGACTTACATATTATTTTTGGCATTAGAACTGTTGTAAGGTTAATTGATAAAACTTTCCCATGTTCATGTTTGTTCACTACTGCTTCCAGAAGCAAACATGACCTGTTCCTTTGTAAACAAAGTAATACGAGTTCTTGTTTCATGAATATGCTTCCGAAAACTAAATCCAAGTTTTCCTTCTAAAAAATGAGATGCAACTAATTTGAGTTTTCTTGTAAAAGTGACAATGTACTGATTCTCCATGAATTTCTAAAGTGAAAAAAGACATTGATAAAAAATTTCAACTGATAATGGAGCTGAAAAGGAATGAATTAGTTTAGACATACCGAAAGAGCCACGACATTAATATAGAAGTCAATTAGTGTTGCAGTCATCCACCTGAGAATGTTATTACAACAAATTACATTCACATGACAAAGTAAATATTCTACATATGGAATGTAAGCTTACGCGAGCATGAACAGAGTTGCACAGAAACATGTACAAACAATTCTATAATTCTACCAACCCACAGGAATCAACCAAATTCAATAACTAATGTGTACTTGAGCTAAGACATAAATATTTATTTTCCTCCCTTATTCAATTATCTCTCAGTCAGCTTTGTTCTTATAGGAAATAGGAATTCCAGACATTCCAACAGTCTTGTTAACCACTCAATTGTATGCAATATGGACAAGATGAAACTTGTGGTCCTTTCAGTAGCAGGATGTTAACTTTAGAAACTAGTCAAATTATGCAGAAATGGCAATGATACATTTATATTTTAGAACCAAAGACCTGCAGCGGATCCTGCTTGAGGAAAACAAGTTCAAGCTGAATAGAAAAAGTAAGTATTGTGCGCCCAGGTGGTTTATTTTAACTAGCAAGGATTATAGCACTCTAACTACTGATAAGAAGAGTCAGTAAACTATATCTAATCTATCATTTACCAATCCTTTCTGAAAGAAGAAAAGCTAAAATTGTAAAGTCTGCTTTCTTGGAAATTTCTGATGTAAGGTTTTATAAAGTTGAAAAGAAAAGCCCTTTTTCCACATTGTTTCCTTCTAATAAAAAAAAATGTAGATTAGAGGATTGTCGAGATATGATCTATTCCTTAAACAACATGTCCTGTCCACACCTTTTGCATAAGCACACTCTAATATAATATTAACCACATTTTCACTCATTCATGGTCAACAATACACAATCATCTCAGCAATGATGAGAAAAATACAAAACATGAGTGGACAAAAAAATCCATCAAAACTGGAAAACAATAACTGTAAGAACTTACGGAGTAAGAAGTTCTTTGCGAAAAGGAGAACCGTCAGTCAAAATAGTGTAGATCAAGGTTGCCAACATCAAACAACCCAAGATACTGAATGCAATTCTTGCAGCCACAACGGAAGAGCAATTCATCTTCTTTTGTTCCACTCCAACCTTGAAAGAAAGCAGTAAATTTCTCAAAATTAAAACTCACAAAAAGCTTATTAATTATTACCAGGTAACAAGTTTAACTTGATAAGAAATTAAAAGACATAGCTTAATTAATCTATACATACATAGATACATACATACTTATTGTCAGGCCGCAACAGAACATGATATATTGGATCTTGCAAAAATTCTTGAGGTGACAAGTCAAGAAATTGAATGAAAATGTAGCCACAGGTAGTAATGCTGCATACACACAATCAATATCTGTTAGTTCAAGCGGCAAGGAGTTTAGATTCCTTAAGTAAGATGTCGAGTTCAAGTGAAAACAGGTGGTAGGAGAGCCTTGTCCCCTTGTGGTTCCATCAGCTTGACTCCAGATTAGTCGGAGTGCTAGTGGCTACCAGATAGCGGGTATCAAATGCAAAGAAAAAAAAAAAAAAAAAACACACATATCACACCACTAAAAAAATTTTAAAAATAAAGTACCTGCCGAGGCAAATCAACAGAATTATCCAAATAATTGCAATAACAGGACTTGGTTCCTTGTAGTAAATCCATAACTGATAACAACAACAATAATAATACACAAAACACTCTTATTACAAGTTCATATATAATGTAATAAATAATAATATTCGCATATATAAATATATATATAGAGTTTTAAGTGAGTACCGCGAAAGGTACAACGTTGATGTAAAAATCAATCAAAGTAGCAGACATCCACCTGCAAAATAAGCGAATCAAACACAATATTATTCTAAAAAACAACATAATAAATAAAAATTAGGCTAAAAAAAGGGAAGAAATTTACGGAGTGAGGAGGTCTATGCGAAAGGGAAGGCCATCAATGGCGATGGTGTAAAAAAGAGTGGCTATCATTACACAGCATAATGCTAAGAACAGAGTTCTTAATGCAGTTGCGAGTTCAATAAGTGCCATTTTTGTTGTTACGATTACTTTTTTTCTTTTTTTTTTTCCCTTCTGCGATTTCTCCCCGTGCGATGGTGCAGAGTATTATTGACTATTTGAACATGGAAGACCAAGATGAAGCAGTGGCCTCGCTATGTCCACGTCATCACTAAGCAACTGTGGTTCTCCACGAATGTAAAACATTTAAATTATGTTTAAATGTAACTATTTAATTTGAAATTTTATATTTCAAATATTAAATTTGAAATATATGAATTTATTATAAATCTTTTATTAAATAAATTTTTAAATTTATTGTATATTTATTTTAAATTCTCATTAATACAAATTCACATAGCTAACAAACATAAGATTTCAACTAAATCCAAATTCATGGTCAATTGCATCCAAATATAGCATATAATGTGTTTTGAATTTTACCATTAAGTGTAATATATCGGTATAAATAATATTTATCCTAATGAATATAAACCTTTTTTTTTTACCCTTATTTATTTCAATTCCAGTAATACATTTACTTTTTTATAAATTAATGAAATATATTTAGTTTAAATAAATATTTTTTCATAATTTAATTTAGTAATAAACAATGTCAGAAAATTAAAAAGTTAGCATTAAAAAGAATTTGACAAAATTTTCATGTAAATCATATAGGCTTACTTGTATCGTAAATAAACTCCATAAAATTTTGTTGAATTGATTTATACCAAATATACCGTTAAAGTTAGAATTAATTAATAATAATTACTTTTTAATTACAAATTGATACTCCAAGTTTATATGCAAGTTGCACAAGAAGCTAATTGTTTTTTTTTTTTTTTAATAAGAGAATATATTTATTTTATAAAAGAGAATATGTATCAGTACATAC
The DNA here is from genome assembly GCA_949673435.1 of Macaranga tanarius. Taxonomy (NCBI): domain Eukaryota; kingdom Viridiplantae; phylum Streptophyta; class Magnoliopsida; order Malpighiales; family Euphorbiaceae; genus Macaranga; species Macaranga tanarius. The sequence continues at coordinate 9,080 of CATIWO010591662.1, read as the reverse complement.
CAATAACATATAATATAGTCGCTTGCTCCTCGTAACATTTGATCATATCTAAAGATCAGAATATAATTCTCTCACATTTTGATAACAAAAAATACTATCTATCTGCTGAGGGGAGCACATATGGGTAATTGATGACTTTAATCAAATTGTCAAACTACGCTTGTATGTGACCTGATACCTACACAATAACCCCTCTATCTCCCTTGCATATCTGGGACTGAGAAATCAGATTTAAAGAGTCTAAGTTCTGGTGCATCATCACAAGGAGGCATATATGATGGTGGTTTGCGGATAGATGTCCCAGGAGTGCCACCATTCTTCACTATCATCACTGTATCCATTCCCCAACTTAGATGACGGTCCAAGTGACAATGCCATAGCCAAACTCCTGTTCAGGATTGAGAATTTATCTATGTTAGTATACCATATATATATATATATATAGTACTCGTTTAATTACCAATCTTAATCAGAGAACATACCGGGATTCAGTGCTCGGAATCTAACAGTAAGCCAACCAATCTTTGGAAGTGTAGCAGTGTTGACATATGGGGGATCAACCAAATTGTATGTTTTGGGATCCTCTTCAAAATCGAAGTTGCCAGTTCCTGCTCCAACAACATAAAAGCTATGGCCATGGAGATGCATTGGGTGATCCTCAGATGCATTCAATACATTGGCATTTTGAAAGACGATCTCCACTTCCTCTCCATATTCCAACACCTTAACTTTGGTCCCCATCAGTGAATTCGTGACATTAACAGGCAGACCTTCTGCAACAAAATCATAGAAATTCGGTGGCATGTCTGGGAAATCTTCAGTGAAGAAACCACTTATGTTGCTGCAACAAAAGATTTTGCTTTTAGCTTTAGCACGTGTACTGAAAATTGAAAAATACTGTTCTATGAAGAGATCAAGGGTCAGTAAAAAGAGCATACTAATAGTAGGCCTGAAGAACATCAGTTTTCGGATTCACCCAAGTGACATTGTTTAAGCTTGCTGCAAGAGAGATAATAATATCGCCTGATCTGTTCATAAAGAATTGATTCTGAGATGCTGTAACATACATATGTGTAGTAATGTTTTTCGGTACATCCTGATCAAATAGACTCCTAAACTTGTTTCTGAACAAAAATCCAGCATCGATATCTGTGTAATTTGGAAGGGTGTCATATGGGAAAAGAGGAGCATCTGGAGGAGTGTAGTTGCCTTTGTATTCAAGGATTGCAGTAACATTTACTTTGTTGTATTCAGTGAAAATAACTTTGTCTGTATAAAGTTGTCTGGCCGCAATGTAATAACGGCTGGGAGACTGATCTGCTGTCAGCAAAAAGTCCATAGTTTGTCCAGGACCTATCTCAATATAGCTCGTTACAATTGGTTTTATATATGCTGCATCTGTTGCCACAACTGTAATATTATGCCCAGCAATAGCAAAGAATACTTCTGCATTCATGATTGCATTTACTAAACGGACAAGATAGGTCTTTCCAGATTCAACTTGCCAACGGTATGTTGTTTCTGCACTCAAAAATATTCTGCTTATCAGCAACAAAGGCACAGGCTTTCCCATGAAATTAGAATTCATTTTCCTCATCTCTGAGCAATATGATAACATACCTTTTGAGCAATTGACAAAGTCTCCTGCTTCGCCATTTATAAGATAAGAATCAGATACAGGTAAATCATACCCAAGTGAAAGGTCTTGTTCAACCACTAAATTCACATCATAGGTATACCATGATCCTGCAAGTATAGTTGGAGAAACAAACCAATAGTAAGAGCTATTATTTCATTTTATGGTGGGAAGATTCTGAAAAGGAACTAACAAATATTTCATGCATACCTAATACAAGGACTTCTTCACCATCAGGAGTGGGAAAAGGATAGGAGGCTCCATCTTCAGGGTGAATGACAATAGCTCCATAAACAGTATTTCTAGTCCAGTCACTATGAGCATGCCACCAGAGGGTGCCTACCTCATCAGAAAATATCACCTCATAAGTGAAGTTCATGCCAGGTTGAATTCCACATTGTGTGACGTACTCCGGACCATCAGACCATGGATTTCCGGGTTGCTTCACTCCATGCCTACAACCATTAAAATTGTAATATGCTTAATTAAAAATAATGTTTCTAAACTTAAGCTGAGAGTTTTAAAATGAAAGTGACAATTTAATTGTCAATTCTCAACAAATTGAATAAAAAAGTCTAGCTAGAATGTACTGATAATCTTGGAATTAAGCATGTAAAATTGATTCGTTATACATAATTACATATACATACCAGTGAATGGTGACTTTAAAACCTCCTCTGTTGAACACATTAACATACATGGTATCACCCTTGCTGACATAAACTGTAGGCCCTGGAATGCTTCCATTGACAACCAAAGCAGATTTTGTGCTACACAATTTTGTAAAGTTCTTATCTTCCAGCTACAAAACACATACGCAAACACAACAGAATGATCAGAACTTTTAACCCTTATGAGTTTATAAATAATCTCACAGACAATAAAATACAGATTAAGTGATTGTATGAAAGATTTATCACCTGGGAAAAATGATGTTATTGGCTACTGACATCTCTTTTAGGCATTTTAACAAACACATTGCGAGCTTGTTAAATAAGTGGCAAATAGAACACTTCAGCTCAACAATTTTAGAAATCTAACGAAGGTAAATGGGATCAATAATGTTTTGGAAGATGGGTTTTTGTTTTGCAGATCAGTTATCAGTAGAGGAACACTAGAGGCTTGTGGAAGTGGAGCTGTGAACTGTTTGTAAAGCATTTGCCAGTAAGGGCAGTTTAGTCAAATGAATTAAACAAAATTTATTAACCATGTGGCAGTAGTCACTTTGGCTGTGGAAATAGCCACTTTTGACAATTTTTTACTAACTTGAAACAATGTTTTGAAAGTTAGCTGATCAAGTCACTACTACAAGTGGAAAACACACACCCCTAAGGCTTGTTTGGTAAATTTTTTTATGTTTGAACATTTTGTTTTCTATATTTTATTTTTCAAATAAATTTGTTTTGATAAAACATTTATTTTTTATTGTTTTATTTTGTAAAATAAAAAAATAAGATTGTCACAACTCAAATTTTTTTTTTATAATAGTGATTGTTTTAAGAAATTAAAAAAATAAGCATTTTAAAAATAAAGAAAAGAGAAAGTAAAATAAAAAAAAATATAAATTATAGCAAACATTCTTTAAATGTAAGAAAAAATAGTGATTGTTTTAAAAAAATTAAAAAAAAAATAAGCATTTTAAAAATAAAGAAAAGAGAAAGTAAAATAAAAACTTATAAATTATAGCAAACATTTTTTAAATGTAAGAAAAGAATTTATTATATTAATTAAATTAGTTTTTTGATCAATTATTAATTAAATTGGTTTGAGTAGGAGTAATATGTACCAATAAAGCCCAATAAATTGTGTTAAAAAATAGAGAAAAGAAAATATATATTGCAATTTGCACTTCCCATTACATTCAAATCAAGTCCATAAAACCCAAAGAAGGTGGAGAAATGCAAACATATATATATATATATATAATTTTTTTATGAACTAAAAATAATCAACATGAGGCATAAATTAAATCACATATCGTAATCCATGTTATAATAATACAATTAGCGAGAGGATCAAAATAGTGACAGAAAATATTCCATCACTAAACATTAAATTTCTGATGGTGCAATTTACAACTACAAATTAAGAGGTGAAATGAAAAGAAAGTAATGAACTTACAAGAAAATCATAGTAATGAACCTTTCCTTCAACAATGGAAAGAAGCATTCCAATGAAGCTCAATGCCACTAGAAAGTTCAGTAACAGACCCATCTTCTTCAATCCCATGTATCTTCTGTCGCTGCTTGCTTCACTTTGAAGGGAAAAAAATGGAACACCTTTTTTTTTTTTTGAAAAGCATAATGCAGCCTCTTTTATACAGCATTGTTTGTGGCACTAGGAACGTATGCATGCTGACTTACAGTTGGCTAGGTTTGGTAGAGACATATTGTTATAAATTATAATAATGTTGGGGATATTTTGTATGCTTAATCAAAGTTAGTTAGTTATAATAATACTAACTTTCTTATGCCTGATTTTTTTGGTGTTGCAGTTAATTTATTATTAAAAAATCTTTATTCATTTCGAAAATACACATTACATATTATTATATTTATATTAATTAAATATAAGATACTCAAAATATTTATTATACATTTAAAAATCTCCATTTATTATTATATGTTAGTTATAGGCAAGAATTATTTTTATTTTGGTATTTGATATCCTTGTTATTATATAGTTACATGAATCTTGATTATTTTGGAGTTAGCTAAATATATATATATATATTTTTTTTTCTGAACATATATCTAACCCCTATATTTGTAGTGAAAAAATCATTAGCTCCTAAGGTCTTTTAAATATTTCCGTACTTTAGTGAAAACACGTGCCCTTGCTGAGTTATTGGCTTAGTTTGCCTTTTTTTAACAAATTTTATTTAGTCCCTAAATTTATATTTAAAGTTTTAAAAGGATCAAATTGATTATTGTACAAAAAAATTATCTAAACATGTACTTTCTAGCTTAATTAACTTTATAATTTATTACAATAATTATAAATAAATGCTATTTTAATATAAAAACTAAAATAAATTAAATAAAAATTTAAAAATATTTTAAAATTTATAAAATCATAAAAAATTCATATTACAAAAGTAATAAATTTATAAAGTATTATGAATTCTACATTGTAAATTGTAATAATTTAAAATTAGAAATTTAATAATCAATAAAGATTGATTATGCAAATGTAAATTTTATTTTAATATGAAATCAAAATTATACATACATATAAATAAAATATTTTTAAATTTAAATTAAAATAAGTGAATATTAAAAAAATTATATTGAAAATTTATAACTCATTTTATTTATTGTAAACAAAAATAATTTAAAATTTTCACTTTCTCTTAATTAAGTTAATAGTCTAAAAAAATAAGAATTATTATTTTGTAATTTTTATTCATAATATTTTATTCTAAGTAACAATTAGTAACTCCAAAAAATTATAAAATATTTTAATATATGTAAAGTTATAAATCATGTAAATCAAATAAATCACATTATCATCTATCATTTGACTGAATAATTATTTATTGATTATCTGTTTTGTTATTTACTTGTGTAGAACTAACATATCTCATATTAAACTATTTATAATCTAATAATTTAAATTTATTAATACTTTTTAAATTATAACTATAAATAATAAAATAAAATAAAAAAATATTTAAAGACCACAATATATATATATATATATATAAATATTATAAACTTTATATTTTAAATTATAAAAATTTTAAAAATCAACTAAATAATCAATAAAAATTATTTATAAAGATATAAGTTTCATTTTTCTTTTGAATATACATTATTCAAGTCTATGAATGTAAATAAAATATTTTTAATTTTAAATTAAAATATATTTGTTATTCTAATTTCAATATAATCAGAATATATAAGTGTAAATAAATTAATAATATTAATAAAAATTATGACTTAAAATAATAAAAAAATGTTCAAAAAAGTGAGAGGATCAAAGTGATAATTTACAAAAATTATGAGAATTGTAAATAGCATGGAGTAAAAGACGGAGGTGTTTAAATAATATAAATTTTACAAGTTGAGATGTCTACAAAGTCAAACCTTAAGTATAAAGGACCGATGAATTTTTCACTATAAATATAGGGGGCTAAATATGAATTTAACCTTTGAAGTTTAAATTGATTGGACAGATAAATAGTTAATTTTTTTTAAAAATTAACAAAACACATAAACACATGCGCATACTGGGTTATGGACATGACACACTCCTTTACAAAATCATGACAATTTTGTAAAGGCGTATTAATCTATATAACCCAAACATACACAGTTAAAATTCTTTTAACACCTAAATTTTATAAGTTGAGATGTCTACAAAGTCAAACCTTAAGTATAAAGGACTAATGAATTTTTCACTATAAATATAGGGGGGCTAAATATGTATTTAACCTTTGAAGTTTAAATTGACTGGACAGATAAATAGTTAAAATTCTTTGTTTTTTTTTGAAGGAGACTTCAGGGAGAACAAGAGAAAAATATGGGGGGCAAAAATACAATTTTGCCCTCTATATTTTAGGTATAAATTTTTTAAAATAATTAAAAAATATATATATTAATTATTTAATTAAATAAATTGATAAAATCTAAAACCTAAAAAAAATTAGGTGAACCCGTTGTGTCATAATTTACAAACTCATATATTATATTATATTTATTTATTTATTTTTGTATAATATAAAAATTATATAATAATAAAAAATATATATTTTAAATTATTTAATTAATAAAATCTAAAACCTAAAAAATAACTGGGTGAACCCGTCGTGTCATAATTTATAAACTCATATATTATATTTTATTTTTAAATTTATTTAAATATTTAAAATTATAAAAAAAACTCAAGGGGGTAAAAATGTAATTTTGCCCCCCAGAGACACACTATAGATGTCGCTTACCGCGACATCTACCTTTTTTCTTTTTTGAAATTAACAAAACACGCAAACACACGCGCATATTGGGTTAGGGACAAGACACACTTCTTTACAAAATCAAGACAATTTTGTAAAGACATGTTAATCCATATAACCCAAACATACACAGTTAAAATTCTTTTAACACCTATATTTTTACATATAAATTCATATTTAAATTTTATTTAAAAAAATTCAAATTTACCACTATTTCACTAATGACAAATATTATTAATTAGCACATTGTTTTTTTTTTTTTGAAACAATTAATTAGACATTGTTTTTTTTTTTTTGAAACAATTCATTAGCACATTGTTTGTGTATATTCAGCTGCGATTCTTTACGTGGAAATTGCCTATACATAATTTACCTTCCAGTCAAATTGGGACCATTTTTTATGTTAAAAACTCTAGGCTTTGTTTGGTATAATATTAGAGGTAGTGCTTCTTCCATGTGCTTAATTTAGAACCTCTAGATTTTATGCAAATGGTGATCATGTATTATTAAAGCAAGAGATTCCTGGTATGTACAGATTTGGGAGAGAGATGATTTGTGGGTTCTTTAATTTATTGGGTTTTTTTTATGAATTTTTTGAGATTAATTTTATGTGGTCCTTTTTTAAACAGAAATGAAAATGTTTATATTTATTGATCATGAAGAAAATTAAATAATATTAATGAAAAAATAAACAAATTTGAGATTTGGCTGGAAGGAATTGCAGTTGAAGGACAAGTGGAGGGTGAATGTGATTTTTTTTGTGCAAGTCTCAACAAATTTTTGGACCTGAAATTAAGATGCAATAAAGTTGTCTTATGATTATGACTAATTATGAATCATGATCATAATTAACTTTGGTTTTATGTATCCATATCACCTTAATTATGATTATGATTAATTATAAGGAACTAGCAAGCTAGATTAATTAAGGCCTTCAAAACCCCATAAAAAATAAAGTGCACTACACTAATTAAAACATGAAAATAGCTACAGACATGCTGGTCAATGCTAAATCTATACAATTAAGTCTATTATCATAAACGGTATAATATTTTTTTTTGCTTAAAATAAACAAGTATATAGCATTGGTATAGTTTTATACATAATTGTATATATATTAATTTATCATTTTGAGTGAACCAAAAAGTAAAAATCCTCCATTTGGGTTGTATTATTGAAAAATTTATTAATCCGGCGTAATAGGAAATAATGGAATAGGTTAGTCTACTTAACATATTTCTTCGACTTTAAAATGTATAAATATTAATCAAATTTTATTATAAATAATAAGATAAAACGAAAAATAATAGCACTTAGAAATATTATATATCAATATTTTTAAAATTATAGGTTACGATATTTCAAGAAGTTGTCAATCATGTCTAATTTGATTAATTTATTATTATTTTTATGTGAAAATATGAAATTTTTTGAAATTAAATTGCCCCATTCAATATTTATGAAAATTATTATTCTTATGGCGCATGATTTATAAGGAAGAATTACCTGTGTTACATAACTACCACTATTTAATGGAATTTATCATATTATGATGAGTGATAATTTGTTGGAAAATGGATGCTCCTTATTTTATAATTCACAACTCATCTTATCTCTAATACATAAAAAAAAAAAAATTAAAAAAAAAAAAAACATAGTTAAAGAATTAAACTTTGTAATATTTCCAAAAAATTTATATCAAATGGTAGAATTTTGTTTCTAGAAAATAAAAGTAACAATGAATTGATATAATAAAAAACGGTGTTTTTTTTTAATAAGGAAAAAAAATTGTGGACTTGGAGTCTTGTACGTGGATTGAAGTTCATGGTGCTCCTTTTGTCTCTATAATTTACCATAATCTAAAAAATAAATATTTATCTAATTATTCCTTTACAAATACATTTAAACTTTTTTAACAGGTAACAGGTCACTGAAATTAATAAAAATAAATGGCTAAAATTCAAAAAACTGAATTTAAGATTTACAATTTAAAATCGTACCCTTATGTTTTATTACTTTTAAGCTATCTATGATTAAAATATTGAGTGATACCATAGCAAATCCTATGCAAATATTGAAAGGTGACAATTAAAAACCTAAAATTCAACGTAGCAATTTAATTACATCTGTTCTGTTTATAGATTATATGTCCTCCTTTTAGTACATGTCTTTCACTTGATTGGAATCTGTCTTACAAGTGAAACTAAAACGTGAACTATATAATTGGTGACATATACGTACCACCATAATTTCTCAACTAACAGTAAGCAGCTAAAAGTCATACTGCTGCATAATTTCTTAAAAAATAAAACAGTTTGATCTTTATTTTGGCTTGTTCATCATATGCGCACAGTTGAAAGTATAAGTAATGGAATTGAAGAAGATGGCTAATTCCTTGGTGCTTATGCTATCAACTGCAGCTTATATAATCGCACTTCTTCTTTCAGTTGCAGAAGGAAAGGTCAAATACTATGATTTTGTTGTAAGTAC
>CATIWO010591554.1:0-13142 GCA_949673435.1 Macaranga tanarius | reverse complement strand
TTGTGATTATGTTAGGTTGCTAGATTTAATTCATTGGTTGTTGTTGTGCTTAATGTCATTTTAGGACTGATCAACCTAAAATTGAATTGACACTATAGACTTAATCGAGAGATAGGTTCTGTAGGATATGGCAATGACCTATTGGTTGCTTAGTTAGTTGAGAGATAATTAAGTGAATCAATATTGATTAAAGGTTGTGTTTAAAATTGTAATTAAAAGGCATTAGGTTGGTGAGAGCCGGTTAACTTAGTATTGATTAATCTTCAATTAATTATAGGTTTATTTGAGAGGAAAATCTATAGTTTCTAAGATCCCTTTAAAATGAATTAGAACTAGTATAGACCTAGTTGTGTGATCAATCCTTTGAAATGGTCAATTAAGAATGAAGAATCCTAGCTTTTAAAATTTGTATTAAATTTATGTTTTTACTTTTTTTAATTTAGTTTCTTTGAAATTCCAAACTCTATTTCATTATCTAAACAATCAAACATTGTGAGTATTACAGTATTCAACTTCAAATCTCTGTGGGACGATATCTTTATTTACTACTTGATACAATTTTGTACGCTTGCGGATTAGTACACATCAGAAGGACACCAAGCTCAACCCATCGGCCTAAATGAGTCATCAGAGTCAAATTGTAGATAAAAACATGTGCATGCTTTATATGAGATGGAATAAATTTCTATTTATAACTCCTCCAAAAGATGCATATTCTTGTATATTAGTGAATTGCTTAATAGATGAGAATAATGAGTCAAAAGCAAGTATATAGCACTGTTGATGAGAACTATGAAATATAAGAGAGCAAGGTGCAAAGGTTTTTACAGCCTTAGTGATTCCACCATAGCAAAGGATGATTATAGAATATGAAAAGAATTCTAAATTAAATTGTTTATACTGATGCGAAGAGAATTAGTTATGTAGTGTCATTGTTTGAGCAAGATGCTATAGGCTGGTGGAAGACAATACTAGGAAGTGAACATGTATTGATGACCATAATTTGGATAGACTTTTCTTTTAAAGTATTTACAGATAAATATATTTCAGAGGCATATGTAGATAGAATGAAGATTGAATTCTTAGAATTGAGGCAAAATGATTCACATGTGGCCGATTATGAGGTACAATTTGAGAGATTATCGAAGTACATTTCTAAAAAGGTAACAACTGATGAATTAAAGCAAAAAAGACATAAGAAAGGATTGAATTTAGAAATTTTAGAGAGATAATGATAATCAAACCACTAAATTGTAGAGATTCAGTGGAAACTGCATTGCGCGATGAAAAATTTATAGAAGAAGAGAAAGATCTAAAACTAAAAAGAAGGAAAATACTAGTGGATTCGCTATTTTAATTCAAATCAGTGGTAGTTCATTCTTCAAAGTTTCTGATTCTAAACAAAATGATTTTGGAATGTGTAGAGTAAGTTAGTTTAGTCAATCAATGGGAAAAACATATAGAGACTAGGTGGAAATTGCATTGTATGCGAGAGAGAGCTTTAGAAGCCAAAAGAATCTAGGTTTCAGCAAAGTGAATTTAAAGGATATAGTGAGCGTTTGTTCAGCTAACTAATGAAGAAAAGACTTAGTAAGGAGTTTCAAGAGTCTGAAAGATGAAAAGTTTATGGTAAATCTATGGATGGTATAATATTTCCAGAATACAATTGCAACGATGGTGGTAAGAAATATTCAGGCAAGTGCTGAGGTCCTAAGTCAAGGATATGTTATTATTATAGAGAACCGGGTTAATTTGTTAAAGAATGTCCATTGAAAAGATGTGATGGAAGATCTCAATTAATATAGTCAATTGGTACAAACGAAAAAAAATGGTGATAAAGATTTTGTTTAGAACTATTACCTGATATAAAATGTGTGAACCTAATAGTTATAGAGTTGAAAGAAAAAATAGTATTATTTTGATAATAAATTAGGTATGGAACTATCATGATATTATAACTTATTATATAAGAAAATAGTTATACATAGTCGGGAGTAGAGAAAAATAGAGAGAGTGGGTGAATTTATAGTTGTATGATTTTTTTTTGATAAAAATAACTTAAGAGTGAGGAAATTATTTTTCCTTGAAAAGGAAATTATGAGGGGAGTGGATTGAAATTTATTAACGAAGTTATGGAAGTTATGTGATTCATGTTAGGGCTTCAAGGTATAGGACATAATAGGTGTGAATACAAGAGAAAGAATAATAGTCTGTATATTTAGATAGTCATGATTATTTGAGGAGACTTCTTCAACTTATAATCTAGAGCACTTGGTTAGTAATTATATCTGAGAGTTGAAAGACATTAATTGTGGGAAATAATAGAAGTTTGAACATATTTTCACCCAGAAAGAATTGAGTCAAGGTAATAAAGATGTCATGAATTTTGAATTCTTATTATGGGTGGTTAACAAATAAAGCAACATGGAAGAGTTGATGCATAGTCTTTGTCGAAGCTGTAACCACCAACGGTATTAAAATAGACTCAAAGTACCAATTCCTGTAGGAAATCAGAGTTATGGGATTTATGTGCATGATTTTATTATTAATCAAATTGTAGATAATGGATTGAATTAGATGAATTAGGGTGTAAGTGAGATGCGTTGTATATATATATTTGATGTGTGGTTTTATGCACGAGCTATAGAGAGCAAGGAAGAACTTCCACTTGTTGAGGTGGAAAGTATTTTGGTAAGTAGTTATTAGATATAATGAATATGATACAAGGATATGTTAATTTTATTAATAGAGTATTAATCCTATTTATGAATTGATTTATTAAGAATTGTATGTGAACAATAATGCTTGTGTGATATACTAAGTGAGTATATTGTGGACTTGGTATTGCATATATACTATCAGTAATAACAAAGGAAATACATGAATTCTATTTGTTCATTATCTTTGTGTAATTATGATGGAGTAAATGAGTTATTGTGATGAGTATTTTGAATGAACTATGCTTTTTGAGTTGTGTTATGGAATGTGATGATATTGGAATTATGGTTATAAGCGTGTATATATTATGAACTTGAGTTTGGTTCATTGGATATAAATGAGGTTATATTTGAAAGTAAATAATGATAAGTTGATTGGCTAAGTGTCTATCGATAAGGCAAATGATACTAAACAATAACAATGAGATGTGAAAGTGTGAATTCTTGCATTTATGTGAAGTGTACTAATTGATTATTGATTATATTTATACTCTTCTAGTATGGAATTGATGAATGTAGTTATTAGAGTCGATGAAATGCAAATGCACATATTTGGCTATATATATACATAATCCTCTATATATATGAGTTGATTGTGAATACTAAATGTATCATAAAGGGTGACTATACGAATATTAAATGATGTGGGGATATAGATATACTTTGAGCATACGTTGTGAAATAGATCAGTTGTATGAAAGAGTTATGGAGACTATGAAAGGATGAATATAAATGTTTGAGACTCGTGATTAATTGAATACCATAAAATTGTGAATGAATTAAAGTGATAATGTTAAGTATGTTTTTGGAATGTCTTTGAGTTACTTTGGGTCTTATATGAGTGTGGGAAAGTTTGCATAGCTTTGAGAAGGCTAAGAAAGGAATTTTAAGATTTGAAAGGAAAGAAAAATTGAGTCTGAGATATGTGGGATAGTATAAAATGGTGGACAAAGTAAACTGTTAGCATATAAATTAGCTTTTCTAAGGAAATTATTTTCTATTTATGATGTATTCCATGTGTCTATGTTAAGACGATATAGATCGGATCCTAGTTATGTGATACAAAACCCTGAAATAGAGATTTCTGAAAGATTGACGTACGTGGAAGAATTGATAAAAATTCTAGATCGAAAGGAGAAGTGATTGAGGAATATAGGGATTCTAATAATAAAGGTGAAGTGAAGTTATCATTCACCTAAAGAAGTAACATAGAAAGTAGAAGAGCTAATGTAGTAGAAATACTCATATTTTTTCTCGGAAGATAGTGAGTAATTAATTTTGGGGACGAAATGTTTTTTAAGGAGGGGAGAAATGTAACACCTACCCTCTAGTATACTTATTTCTAACATATACTTTGCAGTTTATACAGATAGAGTAGTGGGCTTAATATAAGTATAGGAGTGTATATGAATCGTAGAGAGGGACCCAATTGTAAGAAAAATTTGGAGTAATTTGTCATAATATAAAGTTAGGAGCTTTTAGTGTAATAGTCCCATTTCTTTAAGGAGCTTAGAGGAGATTGTGGTGATATTTGGCTAGATTATTGTTGTTATTATTATTATTGTTAGGTTAGTGATAATTATATATTAATGAAGCATGAGACTTTAGGGGCAAAATGGGAGTTTTTGATTGGTCCATGTGTGTGTGCGTGTGTGTGAGTGTAGGTATATATATATGGGTGTAGAGAAATTGAGGAAGAAGAAAGAGAGTGTTTCTTGATAGTTTTTGGAGAGATTTTGATCTTATTGAAGTCATCTAACAAGAAGTTTGAGAAGCTTTAGGAGGTCTTAAATCAATTGGAAGCATCTATTGGTAAGCTTTGCTTGTGTTTTTATTGTTTGAAGTTGAGTTTTGATTTTTAGTAAATTCAGATTTTGGTTCCTCTGTTTTTCAGTCCTAGTGTTATTGTCATAACTTGGGCTATATAGCTCTAATGTAAACATAGTTAGAGGCTCTAAAAATTTCAGAGAGTCCTTTTAAAATGTTTATGTTTTGTACTTAAACAGAATCTGCTATTAGGAAGGTCAAATAAGGTTAGACATTTTATTGCTCATGTTGATTCCCTGTTCTACCCGACTTGTTCCAAAAATCCATAATTAATTCTCTGTATGTTCAATTGTGATTTTAGTTGGGAATGAAATTAAACTCATATATGTAGAGTTTGTATCAATTTGGTAATTATAGGATGTGTCTATAATTTTTAAGAGCATCATGAACTTCATGCATCAAACATGCCAGCAGTAGTATATAGGTTGGTTCGTGAATTTTCTTATGTGTTGGTTATGTGGTGATCTCTAGAGTTGTAGAACTCTAAATTGAGCAAGGTTAGATGCTATAAAAACTTTAGAGAGTTCCCTACAACTTTTATGTTTTAAGCCTAGGTTGAATTTGCCTTTAAGATTATCTAGCAGGGCTTGACATTTTCTTGTTCAACCTATTGGCTCTGTTTTGGCCAATTTTAATAAAAAAAAAATTCATAGATTATTTTGTACCTGTCTGAATTGAGTAATTCTAATTAGAATTGTTAGTAGACTCATATGACTAGTTTTAATATTATTTTTATAATCATTGGACTCGTGTGTGAATTATTTGGATACATTGAACCTTGAGCTTGGAGTTGTAACTAGTTGCATCTGAGTGTAAGTGTCATGTTACTTTGTGGTATTAATGTATAGTTATATGTAGGATTTGACAAGGATAGAGGAGATACCACTCACTAGAAGAAGCTTGTTTTCTTGAAGGAGTTGGAGGCTTGAGGTAAGTGATTATTAATATAGTGTCTATACGTATATTGATTATTATGTAAATATTGTTGCTTGACTATATTTGGTTTATATAAGCCAATTGATGGGGCAAGAAGTGTGTTATATTAATATTGAGAATTATGATGGAATATGAATGGTGCCTAATTATGTGAATTATGCAAGTCATTTATTATGGCAAGAGATGATATATATATATATATGGTGGATCGAGAATGTGTTGTGAACATTGGCACATATGTTGTGCAAGCCACTTAATGTGGCATGGTTATATATGATATGTTGTGAGAATGGTGAAATACATATGCATAATGATTGATGTGAGGAATGTGAGGTTTACGTGTGATAGTGGAGACTGAGCTGGGCAGAAAGCCTCCACTGAATATGAAACTGAGACTGAGCTAGGCAAAAGTCTCAGATGTGGCCATTTGTGTAACAAATGTAAATGTATAAGATCTGAGACTGAGCTGGGAAGAGAGTCTCAGGAATGGCCACTTGTATATGAAAAATATAAAATATGTGAGGAATAAAGCAATGTGTGTGAAACGTGTGATGATTTCGGTCGGATAACTAACAAGCATAAACATGCATTTTTGCATTATATTTATACATATATGTTGAATGTGGATTGATGTGAGATTATGATTGTGAATTTCTTGGAATGGTGTGATATGGTGTAATTGTGACACCAAGAATTGATTTTGAGTGAAATGAGTGTTGATGATATTATATTATGATTGTGAATTATGTTGGAATGTATATGAATTGAATTTTTAGGTTGAGGATACGGGCAGAGACATGGGCATCTCTAGTGGAAGAATTTTGACTGGCGAGTCTGCGAGCAAACACTGGCGCTCGCCAGTGCATATTGAGTTTGATACACGACCATATTTCAGGCCATGTCCCGATATAAGTTTTTAACTAGTAGACTACATGGGTAGAGACATGGCCGTATAGTCCACTTTCAGTTGTTTTAATTATATTATCCTTAATTAGTTCTTGAGAAGTATTATATGTACGATTATATTAATAATTGCTTATTGAGTTGCAAGCTCATTCCTTTACAAATTGTGTTTTTCAGGACATAGATAGGAAGAGTTTAAAGTGCGCCTTGTTAGAGAGCTCTGGTGGGTTGAGGCAAACTTGGCATCGACAATCTGATCATCATATAGCATATGGCATTTGGCATCTATTTAGCATTATATATGTTTAGTATGAATGTGTAATATTATGTACAACGGTAAGCTTTGTGTACATTGTACAAGCTTTGATATATATATGATATGATTGAGAAAATTTTCTCTAGCCACGTCTTGGTGTATTATTGTGGATACATGTATGTGGTACTTTGAGGGTGCTATATTAAGTGGTATTAGAGCGGGGATTAGATTCCATCGGGATATGAGAACATGTTGCATTCATGGCATATCATGCGTAAGTTATAGATGACATATAGTTGATATGCATAGCATCTGTCAGGATGGAAAGACACTAAGATTAACCCATCGGCCTAAATGAGTCATCAGAGTCAAATTGTAGACAAAAACATGTGCATGCTTTATACGAGCTAGAATAAATTTCTATTTATAACTCCTCCATAAGATGCATATTCTTGTATATTAGTAAATTGCTTAATAGATGAGAATAATGAGTCAAATGCAAGCAGATAGCACTGTTGATGAGAACTATGAAATATAAGATAACAAGGTGAAAATGTTTTTACAGTCTTAGTGATTGCACCATAGAAAAGGATGATTATAGAATACGAAAAGAATTCTCAATTAAATTGCCTATACTGATGCAAAGAGAATTAGTTATGCAGTGTCATTATTTGAGCAAGATGCTATAGGCTGGTGGAAGATAATACTAGGAAGTGAACATATACTGATGACCATGATTTAGATAGACTTTTCTTTTAAAGTATTTATAGAGAGATATATTTCAGAGGCATATGTAGATAGAATGAAGATTGAATTCTTAGAATTGAGGAAAAATGATTCACCTGTGGCCGATTATGAGGTGCAATTTGAGAGATTATCAAAGTATATTTCTAAAAAGGTAACAACTGATGAGTTAAAGCAAAAGAGACATGGGAAAGGATTGAATTTAGAGATTTAAGAGAAAAAATGATAATCAAACCACTAAATTGCAGAGATTCAGTGGAAACTGCATTGCGCGATGAAAAATCTATAGAAAAAGAGAAAGATCTAAAGCTAAAAAGAAGAAAATTACTAGTGGATTCACTATTTTAATTCAAATTAGTGGTAGTTCATTATTCAAAGGCTCTGAATCTCAATAAAGTGATTTTGGAAGGTGTGGAGTAAGTTAGTTTAGTCAATCAATAGGAAAAACATATAGAGACTAGGTAGAAATTGCATTGTATGTGAGAGAGAGATTTAGAAGCCAAAAGAATCTAGGTTTTGGCAAAGTGAATTTAGAAAATATAATGAGCATTTATTCAACTAACTAATGAAGGAAAGACTTAGTAAGGAGTTTGAAGAGTCTAAAAGATGAAAAGTTTATGGTACATCTATAGATGGTACAATTTTTCCAGAATACAATTACAACGATGGTGGTAAGAAATATTCAGGTAAGTGCTGGGGTCCTAAGTCAAGGATATGTTATTATTATAGAGAACCGGGTTAATTTGTTAAAGATTGTCCATTGACAAGATGTGATGAAAGATCTCAACTAATATAGTCAATTGGTACAAACAGAAAAAAATGGTGATAAGGATTTTTTTTAGAACTATTACCTGATATAAAATGTATGAACTTAATGGTTATAGAATTGAAATAAGAAATAGTATTATTTTGAGAATAAATTGGGTATGGAACTATCATGATATTATAATTTTTTATGTAAGAAAATAATTATACATAGTTGGGAGTAGAGAAAAATAGAGAGAGTGGGTGAATTTATAATTGTAGAATTTTCTAATGTGTTATAGATAAACTATTGAGATTATTTCAGTATTAGAATGAAGATTTGAAATTAAATTATGCCCAAGATCACATCAGTATTGATTACTTTATAGAGAATAGTATCATGGAAGCTGAAAGAGGTAAAAAAGGATAAATTGACGAATTGAATGGTATACTATGAGAGCATTAATTCTGTTTATATAGAACAAAGATGATAAGGAGTAATTATATGGTATTTTGAATTATTGAACTACATTTTAATGAAAACTCATTATTTATTCTTATGAGATGAGGACTTGTTTGATTAATGGAAAAATGTTACAATATTTTGGGAAGGACAAATTTAAAAATTTAGACATTGGTAACTTTAGATGGCAGAATGTTTTATTACCGAGACGATATTTAGATATTGGTATGGATATCATAAATCTCTGATTATGTCATTGGGAGTGATTAATACATTAGTTATGTTTATGATGTTTATGAACAAGACTTTTTAACGGTATTTGAAGTAGTTATGATTGTTTTATTTTATAATGCATTTATTTGTCAAATAAAGAAGAATATGGCAAGTATTCTTAATAGTTTTGGCAGGAAAAGATAGTTGTATGATATTTTTTAATAAAAATAACTTGAGAGTGAGGAAATTATTTTTCCTTAAAAAGGAAATTTTGAGGAGAGTGGATTGAAATTTGTTAACGAAGTTATGGAAGTTATATGATTCATGTCAAGGCTTCAAGGTATAGGACATAATAGGTGTGAATACAAGAGAAAGAATAATAGTCTATATATTCGGACATTCATGATCATATGAGGAGACTTCTTCAACTTATAATCTAGAGCACTTGGTTAGTAATTATATTTGAGAGTTAAAAGACATTAATTGTGAAAAATAATAGAAGTTTGAACATGTTTTCACCCAGAAAGAATTGAGTTAAGGTAACAAAGATGTCATAAATTTTGAATTCTTGTTATGGGTGGTCAACAAGGAAAGCAACATGGAAGAGTTGATATATGGAAATTGAATATCAGTCTTTGCAGAAGTTATAACCACCAACGGTATTAAAATAGACTCATAGTGCCAATTCCTATAGAAATTTAGAGTTATGGGATTTATGTGCATGATTTTATTATTAATCGAATTGTATATAATGGATTGAATTAGATGAATTAGGGTGTAAGTGAGATGTGTTGTAAATGTATATGATGTGTGGTTTTATGTAGGAGCTATAAAGAGCAAAAAAGAACTTCCACTTATTAAGGTGGAAAGTATTTTGGTAAGTAGTTATTAGATATAATGAATATGATATAAGGATATGTTAATTTTGTTAATAGAATATTAGTCTTATTTAGGAATTGATTTATTAAGAATTGTATGTAAACAATAATGCTTATGTGAGTATATTGTGGACTTGGTATTACATATATACTATCAATAATAACAAAGGAAATACATGAATTCTATTTGTTCATTATCTTTGTGTAATTATGATGGAGTAAACGAGTTATTGTGATGAGTATTTTGAATGAACTATGCTTTTTGAGTTATGTTATAGAATGTGATGATATTAGAATTATGGTTGTAAGCGTGTATATATTATGAACTTGAGTTTGGTTCATGGGATATAAATGAGGTTATATTTAGGAGTAAATAATGATAAGTTGATTGGCTAAGTGTCCATCAACAAGGCAAATGATACCAAACAATGAGAATAAGATGTGAAAGTGTGAATTCTTGCATTTATGTGAAGTGTACTAATTGCTTATTGATTATATTTATACTCTTCTAGTATGGAATTGATGAATGTAGGTGTTAGAGTCGATGAAATTTTCTTTAAAGAGGGGAGAAATATAACACCCACCCTCTAGTATACTTATTTCTAACGTATACTTTGTAGTTTATACATTATAGAGTAGTGGGCTTAATATAAGTGTGGGAGTGTGTATGAATTGTAGAGAGGGACCCAATTATAATAAAAGTTTAGAAGTAATTTATTACAATATAAAGTTAGGGGATTTTGGTGTAAGAGTCCTATTTTTTTAAGGAGCTTAGAGGAGATTGTGGTGATATTTGGTGATATTTATCTAGATTATTATTATTATTATTGTTATATTGGTGATAATTATATATTAATGAAGGAGGAGACTTTAGGGGCCAAATGGGAGTTTTTGATTGGTCCATATATGTGTGAGTGTAGGTATATGTATATGGGTGTAGAGAAATTGGGGAAGAAGAAGGATAGTACTTCTTGATAGTTTTTGGAGAGATTTTGATCTTATTGAAGTTATCTAACAAGATGTTTGAGAAGCTTTAGGAGGTCTGAAATCAATTGGAAGCATCTATTGGTAAGCTTTACTTGTATTTTTATTGTTTGAAGTTGAGTTTTGATTTTTGGTAAATTCAGATTCTGGTTCCTCTGTTTTTTAGTCCTAGTGTTATTGTCATAACTTGGGCTATAGAGCTCTGATTTGAGCATAGTTGGAGGCTCTGAAAACTTCAGAGAGTCCTCTAAAATGTTTACGTTTTGCGCTTAAACAGAATCTACTGTTAGGAAGGTCAGATAAGGCTAGATATTTTATTGCTCATGTTGATGCCCTGTTCTACCCGACTTGTTACAAAAATTCATAATTAATTCTCTGCATGTGCTATAGTGATTTCAGTTGGGAATGAAATTAGACTCATATATGTAAAGTCTGTATGAATTTCGTAATTATAGGATGTGTGTCACACCCGCTCCTTTAGCTAAAGAGGGGCGTGACATGCTATGTTGTGCTAAGCTGATGCTAATGCTGAACATAAACTTGATTTAATTCAAACTTAATATATATAACTTTAAATCCATATGATCTTCCATATATAATAAAATTCTAGCACAAGTCTATCAACTATATAATTAAAACTTAAAATTCTACAAAAGGCCCGATATCTGAATACATTGGCTCAACCTCTTCTAGACACTGGACGGGCACCAAACGGTTCTACTAGCTACTGCTGATGCTATTATGCTAGATCTGAAAATATTTTAAAATACGAGGATGAGTATAAAAATACTTAGTGAGTAGACTTATTTTAAATACAATAAATTAAAGTGGGAACACTAGCTATCTATTTAAATAATCATAAAAATATCCATAAAATTGCTTTTAATATCATAATAATAATTAATACGCTGTGAAAATATCATAAAATAAGATACTCATAAACTACCTTGCAAATAATAAAAATCGATAAGCTATTGAAATCATAATATAGAGTTTACATAAGCTGATTTATTTCTTATCCGAATATCATAGTAAACTATATGCGTAAGCTGATTCCTTTCTAGTTGAAGTAACATCATATCATAACTATACTACTGCTATAAAAACTGAAATAAATGTAATGCTTTAGCTAAACATCTTCCTTACAAGCCTAATTAAGACTGAAACATTACATTCGTAGAAAAACTATCCATAAACTCATTAATATGTAACCAAAGATTGTGCTAATATAATGGGCGGCATTGATGCCCTAGCGTTCCATGTGCATATATACTTACTATCATAATAATGCTGGTCATACGCATGTGCAGAGCTAAACCACCCGGTTGCACGCCCCCAAGGCTATATGCACAACCAAGCGGTGTCCCCAAGGCAATTGCTAGATAATCTTGCTGAATAAACACCAGTCATCATGGTGCAATCTAATGGATACATAATACGAGTGTATAGTTTTGTCCATGAAAGCAAATCATTCACATTTCTCAAACTGCTATTAAAACATACTTGAAAAATCATAAAGTTGATAATTGTATAAAGCTAAAACATAATCATTATACTAAAATACTAACATATCCTTGCTTTAAATAACTTTTTCTATATCAACAATAATTATATGCCACATATTCGCAATTTCGATATAAAAGCTAAATAACTTGTAAAACTATGCTTTGTAAACTAATACATGACAAAATTTCATTTGTAAGGAAACATCAGAATTAAAACATAGAAAACCTTTTTTCCAAACTGTAAAACATATTCTTTCATATATATATATATATATGGTTCTAAAGTAGTTTTATACACATATCCACTCACTTGAGCTTGTTGAACCGAAACCTAGTTGGCTGGATCTGATATAGTCTTTACGGCTCTAACTTGATCTGATCCTAATATCTGTAAATAAAATCATCAGAATACAAGCTTAAATCTCAATTCAACTCAAGTTAAGTTGATCTATGGCTAAAGAATAGGGTTTAAGACCTAAAAAATAGTCTGAAAATGTTCGAAAAAGAGTTTCGGAGCCCAAAATTCTGCTGAGGCACCACCCAGGGCTGCAGAGGTGCAGAAGTGCCTCCTCTATACAATGGTACCCGCCTCAGCAATGCTGAAGTGTCGCATCTGTGTTCCAGGACGCAGAACTTGACCAAAAACACTTAAAAATATCAGTTTGGTCCAAAATAAATATAAACAGAATCCTAAATATCTCAAGGGTCTGTTTATGAAAAATTATAGCATCAAAACCCTTAAATTCAACCAAACATCCATTTTTGGCAGAATTCAATAATATAAAAGTTTGAAATAGAAACTTACTAAAAATCTTTTGTATTAGTCATGAATTTGTTAGTATAGATATGCCCTAGGGCCATTATTGTATGTAGACATTGTATATTTATCCCCATGGCAATAAAATATTCATTTGGATCAAAGTGTTTGTTTATTTGAATATTTACCCTTAGTACAATGTTAGATAAGTTTAT
>CATIWO010591454.1:0-13975 GCA_949673435.1 Macaranga tanarius | reverse complement strand
ATTCCATTTTGGCCGATCGCTCATCCCTACATATAACCGACTAGAGCCACCACACGCCATATACCCATATGTGGCTAGCACAGGTATGTAAGTGGTAGCAAACTCTAACCAACCATACGTGGATGACGGTGTCGCCTCAGGTCAAAGGACTATATGCACCATTATGCCCAAGATTGTGATTGTTGACTTAAGTGAATATCCATGCAATCACAAATCTTACGTCACAAGTTTGATCCACCCATCACGTGAGTATCCACATGTCTATTCTGATATCTCATATCAAGTAGCATGAGACTCACTACCTCCCACTATCGATATCACTTACCGATCAAGAAAAATAGACAGAGGTGATAGTCTAGGGATTAATAGTAGCCATGTATTAATCCAATGACTATAAACATTTATAGCATATGTACCAAATGAGTTTGTCACTCATATTATCAACTCTTGATAATAAACTCATTTAACATAATACTAAGGGTAAATACTTAAATAAATAAACACTTTGATTTAAATGAATATTTTATTGCCAAAGGGATAAATATACAATGTCTACATACAATAATGGCTCTAGGGCACATCTATACTAACAGATCCTTACACCCATTACATTCAAAGATCTTAGAGAGATGGAAGTTAGTAAGTTTAGTCGTTATGACTTGTTAAAGGATGACTGTAATGCCTGTAAAATAGGGCATGTAATTTTATGCATTTAATTTAATGATATTTGTTAAGGTTGGACATGATGCATTTGCAATCATATGTGCATGGAGTATGTGAAATGCATACATATTGGGAGGAATTACTTGTTGAGTTATATGTGATTCATTGGAGTATGTGGAGAGTGTGTGGTGATATAAGATTAGGATTAGGATTTTGATTATGACTATATTATAAAGAAAGTAGGGACTGGATTGAAGCAATTAAAGGTTTAAGGATTAGTTGGGGAGAGTAGCATTTTATTAAGGAGCTAAGTGGATATTTTGGTGATAATATCACAAAATTTGTCTAGATCCTTCTCTTCTCCAACGTGGCTATGATAATAAATGGGAATGGGTTTGTTTAGGCAAACTAGCTTGTTGCACTCTTTTTCCTTAAAAGAAACTAGGGATTTGGTAGAGAGAGAGAGTTGATTTGGCTGAAGAAGGCTGTGATTATCAACCTTCAAGGTTCAAGAGCATTTTTTGGTAAGTTATTTGTATTTTTGATGGAGTTGTAATAGGGTTTTAGTTGTAGAAATTCATGCTCTGTTTTTCCTAAAAATTTAACCTCTATGTTTCTATTATAACTTAAGTTATAAATCTCCAAATCTAGTTTTGACAGAGTCCTCTATAACTTTCAAGTTGTAAGTTTGAGCTAAATCTACTATTAGGATGGTCTAATAGGACTTGACATTTTATTGCTCACTCTACCACTTTATGTGACATGATATTGCTTTAAATATCATAATTAATTCTCTATATGTGATAATTATGTGATTTTAGTTGGGAATGAAAGTAGACTCATAATTGAAGAGTTTGTATGAATTTTGTGATTTTAGGATGTGTCTATAATTTTTAGGAATACCTTAAACTTTATGCATCAAACCTGGCAGCATAGATATATATGTTGTTTTGTGGTTTTTCTTGTATCTTAGATATATAACAATAATTAGGGGTTAAGGTGGTTTGTGTATATGTTTGTTTGAATGAATATAGTGAGTAAATGATATATATATATATATATATATATATATATATTAATTCATGATGTTGAATTATGGAAAATTTTAGGGGAATCGGAAGCCGGAGGAGGCAGAGCTAACTAGGGGAGTCATTTACACTCTAAGTTGGGAAACATTTTTGTGTAAGTAGTTACTAATATAATATACCTTTGAATTCTCCAAAATTTTGACATGTATTTTATTAAGTAACTTTGTGATGGTAATTTATGGTCTGTTTAAATTATATGTGATAATATTGTGATATTAAATTGAGATGGATTATATTATTTGATGCAAATTAGCATAGTAATTGCTTTTGTGTATGACTTTGGTGAGATGTTGGCCTATGGTATTACTTTTGTGATACCTAAGATGTTATATATATGAGATTAAGCTTTTGTGATGAAAATGTTATGTGAGGCTCTGAATATAATTGTGTATAAATTACATGAGTGAGGGATAAATCAGGCGGATGGATTTATGATATATAATTGGAGTGTATATGTTAATTGTTGTGATATCAAGTTAAGCTAGATTAATTTACTTAATGTAATTTAGCATTTATAATTGTGTATATGTATAAGTTGATAAGGTTTCTTGATATGTAACGCCCAAAAATACAACTAAACACGTGGCCGTAAACAAACATGCACACGTGGCATTATCAAGAATTTGACATAAAGCATAAAAACAAATGTACAATTGGCATAACAAATGCTTTCAAGAAGAAAAGTACTTCACATGTATACTAAAGCTAGTATGTACATACATGTTCAGCATTACACAAAATGCTTGTCTAGTATTACACAAAAGTACTAAACATAAAGATACAATGTACACACAATGCCTAAAATAATATATAGGAGGAAGGTCAGGTACACCACTCGTTTCAGCCTACCTAAAGACTCAGACGTAAGCTTCAAGCCTTTAGCCTAATCAAATCCTGAAAATATTCAACAGCAAAGGGGTGAGCTTGCAACTCAATAAGCAACTACGAAAACAGTTGCACACATATACCCATCACATAAGAGTTGATTAAATGGAGCATATAAATACATATATACGACACATTCTTATAATAATAATATAGCCTTTCAATCCTCTACTTAGTCTATATACACTCACCATAGAGTTATATTACCATCGGCACTACATCGAGTGCGTACGGGGAGTCCCAATAAAGAATGAGTAAGTGAGCAATAAAATGTCAAGCTCAATTAGAGAATCTTAAAAATAGATTCAACTCAAACTCTAAACATGAAAGTTGTAGAGGACTCTTTAAAGTTTGTCTAGCATCAAATCACTCCCCATTTGGAGTTTTATAACTCAAGTTATCGTAAAAATACGAAGACAAAAGTGTGTTGATGGCTCCTCACAGGCGGGTGCTCACGACCATGAGGAGCCTGCTCACGGTCGCGAACTGGACCATGAGCAGCCACCTAAAGCACCATTTTACTATGCAAAATGGCTTGGGGTGCCCATGGTTGCACCCTCACAGTCGTGACCTGACCGTGAGCAGCCCCAGCTTGCCCAAACCTCCCCTTTGACCGCTCAAATGCACACCAAACCATTCCATACTCAACTACAACTCAAAACATACCTAAAAACACCTCATACACATACTAAACATCACTATTTCATTCATTAACACATAATTCACATTCATTCACAAGATTTACACATCCATAAACATCATTTCATAACTAAAACAACCCATTCATATATTGAACCTCATTCAAATGCATAATTTCAAATATGCATATTTTAATGCAAGAGTTAGTATCCGGATAGACCTTTTCCTCATGCATAACTTCACACTTAGCCACATGGCTATATTCCTCACACTTTCAATATCACTTAAATGGCCATTAAATGAGACTATCCACCCGGCTCAGTCTCACTTCACACATGGGTAGCTATACGCCTGGCTCCGCTTGCCCATCACATAAAATTAGTGGGGACTATCCACTCGGCTCAGTCTCACTATCCCATATTATCATATTTCCTCATATATTTCACCTTCAAGTGAAATATATCACAAATAAAATAACACAATACATTTCCATGTAATTGCATTTCAATAATGCCAATATAACCACTACTTACCAACATTCCATCCATACTCATA
The DNA here is from genome assembly GCA_949673435.1 of Macaranga tanarius. Taxonomy (NCBI): domain Eukaryota; kingdom Viridiplantae; phylum Streptophyta; class Magnoliopsida; order Malpighiales; family Euphorbiaceae; genus Macaranga; species Macaranga tanarius. The sequence continues at coordinate 10,145 of CATIWO010591454.1, read as the reverse complement.
TTCATAGTATTCCACAAACACAAGTATAATATTAGCATTCCATATACATATATCAACATTTGCTAATATCCTTATCACATTCTTAATTCATAAAATGGTGGAAATTCATTCCCCATTATATTCATCAATCCATTTATACATTCAATTTCATTAAAGGAATACACAAGAATTCACAAAAGAAATTAGCATATGTCCACAACATGTATTCATAGTCACTTACCTCTAAATACTTCCACTCTAAAAAAAGTCTTCCCTTTAATGTTCAGTGCTTTCCTTTCCTTTGTCAACTCCCACATACAATCATCCATCAATTTAGTAAACAAGCATAGTAATTCACCCTAAGCTCACCAAAGTACACAAATAGCTCAAAGTTCAACAAGACCTAAATACATACACACAAGTTCAATAACCCTAAAATTACCATCAAAGATAGGGTTACGTGTCTATAACAAATTCCAATTAGAATCATTCAATTTGAACATATGTGGTATTAATTATGGATTTTACAATCCACCCTGCCAAAACAGGGTACTAACAGGAGCAAGAAAATGTTCAGCCCTATTAATCCCTTAAAACGACAGAATTAAATAAAGCTCAAATCACAAGAAATATAAAGAACTCTCTGAGGTTTCCAGAACATTAAACTTTTCTCAAATCAGAGTTTTATAACTCAAGATATGATACAAACAATGTGACTGAAAAATAGACAGGCAGAATCCGAAATTAACAACAACACAACTCAACCAAATCAACTCAAATACAAAGAAAGCTTACCAAACTAAGCTCCAATGGATAATAGGTCTCCTAGTGCTTCTCAATTCCTAGCTTCAACAAGATTAAAGCTCTCTAAAACTCCCTCACCACTCACTCTCTTCTTCTTCTTCTAAAATCTCTACACCATCTACCCAACTAACACATACACACTCACATATACACACTCTAGCTTTCCACCAATCCAAATACACCATTTTCCCCACCCCTAAAGTCTCCCTTACTTTAATTATAATCATCACCTAATATAATAATAATAAACACACACAAATAACACCTAATAATAATAATAATAATAATAAATATCAACAATTATCTCCACCAATCTCTACACATCCTCAATAAACTTGGACAATTACCCAATAAGTCCATAACTTTTTAATATAATAAACAACTCCTAATTTTCTTAATAAGTAAACCCCTCTCTACCCAAAACACATACTCAATTTAAATAAAATCCATAATTATACTCCACATGACATGAAAACATAATGCATGCACAGTGTTTCTAAAATATGGGTGTTATAATTTTCCCCTCTTTATAAAAAATTTATCCCTGAAATTTATCAACTTACCATTCCCCAGAAACAAATACGGATACTTCTGTCTCATTTGCTCCTCTACCTCCCAAGTTGCTTCTCTAGGTGAGTGGTAACTCCATTTCACCTTCACAATTGGAATCTCCTTATTCCTCAACTTCTTCACTTTTTTATCTAGAATCTCCACCGGTTCTTTTACATATGTCAACCTCTCGGATATTTTTATCTCGAGCTCTTCTATCACATGACTTGGATCTGATCTATACCGCCTCAATATAGATACATGGAATACATTATGTATTGAAGCCAGTTCTCTTGGAAAAGCCAATTTGTACGCTAATGGTCCCACCTTCTCTAAAATTTCATACGGTCCCACATATCTTGGACTCAATTTTTCTTTCGTTCCAAATCTTAAAATGCCTCTCCATGGTGATACTTTCAAAAAGGCCTTCTCACCAACTTCATAATCCATCTCCCGGCGGTGTCGATCTGTATAGATTTTTTGATGATCTTGTGCCGCCTTCAAGCATTTCTTGACTACTTGAATTTTATCTATCGTTTCTTGTATCAAATTCAGACCTCCAAGTTGACTCAAGCCTTCAACATCTTAACATACTGGGCTTCTATACTTTCTCCCATACAAGGCTTCATAAGGCGCCATCCCAATGCTAGAATGATATCCGTTGTTGTAGGCAAATTCTAACAATGGCAAATGCTCATCCTAATTACCTTTAAACTCCAAGGTACAAGCTCTCATTATGTTTTCAATTGTCTGCATGGTCCTTTTTGACTAACCATCTATTTATGGATGAAAAGCAGTAGAGAAATGCAACTTTGTCCCTAAAGCGTTTTGCAAACTCTCCTAAAAATGAGAAGTGAATATCGGATCCCTGTTGGACATAATGGATAAAAGAACTCCATGCAACTTCACAATCTCTGTAATGTACAAGGAAGCCAACTTGTCTAAGGAATCACTTATTTGTATTGGCAAGAAATGAGCTAACTTGGTCAATTGGTCAACTATTACCCACACTGCATCATGCTTTTAAAATGTACGAGGTAGTCCAATCATAAAATCCATAGTAATTATTTCCCATTTCCACTCCAGTATTGCCAAAGGATGCAGCTTCTCTGCAGGAGCTTGATGTTCGACCATTACTTATTGACAAGTTAAACATCTTGCAACATAATCAGCTATATCTCTTTTCATCGCTGGCCACCAATAAAACAGCTTCAAATCTTGATACAACTTCGTACTGCTGGGATGCATCATATATGGAGCGGTATGTGCTTCATTCATTATTTGCTTCCTTAATTCACCGATATCCAGAACACACATACACTTTTCAATCATTAACATACCATCCTCCCTCAAGGTAAATTGCGTATTGAGTCCTGCTTCTACCTTATCCTTCATCTTCTTTAAATAGGCATCTTCCATTTGAACATCTCGTATTTGATCCTCCAATGTTGGTTTAATTTGTAATGCCTCCAATAAGTGGTCTACTTCAACATCAATTGAAATATTCATTGCCCGTAGAGCCACTAAATTACCCACATCATGACAAACCAATCCGGTCGTGCACTCTCTAGTCTTTCGGCTCAAAGCATCCGCCACAACATTCGCCTTTCCCAGATGATATTTGATGGTGCAATCATAATCCTTCAACAATTCCATCCATCTTTGTTGTCTCAAGTTTAATTCCTTTTGAGTAGGAATATACTTCAAACTTTTATGGTCGGTGAAGATAGAAAAAGTCTCTCCATACAAATAATGCCTCCAAGTCTTCAAAGCATGAACAATGGTGGCTAATTCTAAATCATGTATCAGGCAGTTCATTTTATAAGGCTACAATTGTCGAGACACATAGGCTATTACCCTTCCATTTTACATAAGCACACAACCCAATCCTTGTCCTGAAGCATCGGTATAGACCACAAAGCCTCCATTACTAGTTGGTAATGCTAAAACAGGAGGCGTGGTGAGGGTTTCTTTCAACTTTTCAAAGCACCGTTGACATGCTTGATTCCATTGATAGGAAGTGTTTTTTTTTAAGAACATCGTCAATGGTTTAGTAATAACCAAAAAATCCTTCACAAATCTTCTGTAGTACCCGGTTAACCCCAAGAAACTTCTAATCTCAGTTACACTTCTAGGTGCTTGGCACTCCAAAATAGCTTTAATCTTGGACGGATCCAGTTGTACTCCTTCTTTTGGCACAATGTGGCCAAGGAAGGCAATCTCCTCCATTCAGAATTCACACTTGCTGAACTTAGCATACAATTGCTTCTCCCAAAGTATTTGTAAAACTAATTGAAAATGATTATTATGCTCTTTCTGACTAAATGAATATATAAGTATATCATTGATGAACACAATAACGAACTGATCAAGATAAGATTGAAAGGTCTTGTTCATCAAGGACATAAAGGCCGCAGGTGCATTTGTTAACCCAAATGGCATGACTAAAAACTTAAAGCGCCCATATTGGGTTCTAAATGTCATCTTTGGTATGGAACTTTCCGCTACTCAAAGTTGCCAATAGCCGAATCTCAAATCAATATTTGAAAATATCGAAGCATCCTTCAACTGGTCAATTAAATCATCAATTCTAGGCAACAGATATTTGTTCTTCACTGTGATCCTGTTTAATTGCCTATAGTCGATACACAATCTCATGCTTCCATCTTTCTTTCTCATAAACAACACTGGTGCTCCCTATGGTGAGATACTTGGCCTCACAAACCCCTTTTCTAATAGTTCCTCTAATTGCTTCTTCAATTCTTTCAACTATAGTGGTGCCATCCGATAGGGTGCAATCGATATTGGTGCAGTTCCTGGCGTAGTCTCAATCTCAAAGTCCACTTCTTGATGTGGTGGCAAACCCGGCAATTCATTTAAAAATACATCCAAAAAATCTCTAACAATTGGTATATCTGTCATTCCCGGATTAACCCTTGTCGTATCAATAATGCTAGCCAAATATGCTTCACACCCCTCTCTAATCAATTAGAAGGCTATAATAGTTGAAATAAGACAAGTAGGAATAGTTTTTCTCTCTCCCACTAACACCATTTTCCTTTATCCTGAAATTTCTATCACCACTTCCTTTGTATGGCAATTTATAATAGCATGGTATCTAGATAACCAATCCATCCCCAAAATTACATTAAACTCTTCTAACTTAATGACTACTAAATCCGCAAGCAAAGTCATATTATTAATTACTATAGGCCATGATCTAACTACCCTATTTACAATTACTCTTCCCCCCGGCCGGCATAGATATACATATGTCATGCTCTAATGATTTAATAGTACTATGAACTCTTAAAGCAAATTCATTTGATATAAAAGAGCATGTGGATCAAAGATCTATTAACACAAAAGCATCAAATCCAAGAATAGAGTAGGTACCCATCACTACATCCGATGCATTATGAGCTTCTTATCGGGTTATAGCATACACTCTTGCTTGGCTCAGGTTTTAATTAATGGATTCGGTCGGTGTTGAGGTACTCGCTCCACCTCCTCTTCCATGACCTCTGCCTCGATTGGCTTGTGAAAATTTTTCTCCAACACTACTTTATATCGACATTTGTGAACCTCCACCACCCATTCTCAACAGACATTCCCTCATGAAGTGACACAATTGGTTGCAATGGTAGCACACATTAGGTCTAGAACCCCAACATTCCCTAGTATAAATTCTACCACACTTGTTGCACATTGTAGTTGACATACCACTTGTAGATCTCCCTCTAGCAATATTCCTTCGAGTGTCTACTCTTCTACTTCCTCTAGTGCATGTGCTCCCTATTGATTGGCTAGGTCGAGCTGACCCACGCCCTCTAATATTTCCCCATTGAAACCCAGCACCCCTAAAGAATGAACCACTGCTAGTTCTTGTTGAAGTAGTAAATGCACTAGTAGCTCTCTTCCTCTTAGCTTCTAATATGTTTCTCTCTACTATTATTTCTTCAGCTCTAAGTGTTGTTTCCAACAAATCCCTATAAGTGAGTAATTTAATGGCAATCCATTCTCGAATTTTAAGGCTCAACCCTCTCTCAAACTTGTCTCTCTTTAACTCACCAGTCGCCACTTCTTCCGGTGCATATTTTGAGAGTTTGACAAACTGAACCTCATATTCAGCAACTGATAGATCATCTTGCTTTAGGTTAAGAAACTCTAACTTTTTGCTGGCTTTATAGACAGTCGGCATGTATTTATTCGTGAACTCCTTCAAAAAGTCAGCCTAATTTAAGGTCTCCGGTATACTTCTACTCCCCGGTACCATCTCCCACCAGTCTAATGCATCTTATTCAAATAAAGATACTGCGTAGCTCACCTTCTTTTCTGTTGTACATTCAAATTGATTCAACACCCGCTTCGTGTTTCTCAACCACTCTTCTGCCACCATTGGGTTAGTAGTTCCCACAAAAACTTTTGCACCTTGCTTTCTAATTTTCTTATAGTGATCATCTAGTGCACTATCTCCTAGTTTCTAGGTTGCCTCCTTCATAATCTGAACAAATTCCTACATAAATGGTGGATACGCAGCTTGTACAGGAGGGGGTTGAGATTGTACTTGTGCAGGTGCACCAACAAAATGCCTTGGTGACTAACCACGCACAGACTCTGACAACTCTTCTAGGATGATATGTGGAGCTGGTGGTCCTTCCATCCTAACATATGCAACCCACTATCAGTATCGGTCACCTAAGACTTATGCATAAAATGTCATGCCATGCATGCATTAAGTAATCCTATCCTAAAGAAATCTAATTCCCGCTCTGATACCACTAAATGTAACGCCCAAAAATATAACTAAACACGTGGCCATAAACAAACATGCACACGTGGCATTATCAAGAATTTCACATAAAGCATAAAAACAACCGTATAATTGGCATAACAAATGCTTTCAAGAAGTAAAGTACTTCATATGTATACTAAAGCTAGTATGTACATATATGTTCAGGATTACGCAAAATGCTTGTCTAATATTACACAAAAGTACTAAACATAAAGATACAATGTACACACAATGCCCAAAATGATATGCAGGAGGAAGGTCAGGTGCACCACTCATTTCAGCCCACCTAAAGACTCAGACGTAACCTTCAAGCCTCTAGCCTAATCAAATCCTGAAAATATTCAACAGCAAAGGAAATAAGCTAAAATTGTGTGATATATGTGTGATAGTGGAGACTGAGCCGTGCGGATAGCGTCCATTGATTATAAGATATGGGCAAGTTGAGCTAGGCGGATAGCTACCTATAATTAATGTGCGAAAGTGTGATCTAAGACTGAGCCGGATGGATAGTCTCAGTATATGGTCAAATGTGAAAATTATGATTGTGAGAAATAAGCTAAAATTGGCTAAATATGATGTAATTGTGACGCAATAGTCCCAGCCGGGTCCTAAATAATGAGGTTGAGATGTGAATGCTTAAGTTTTGGCTTTTATATGAATCTTTATGAGATGCTATCTTCTATTGTTAAGATGAATGCAGCTATTAAGTAAAGTGTTAAAATGTGAGATCAGGTAAGGTAAACATCCTTAGTTGATGATTATATTTATACCCTCCCATTTGAAATAATAATTTGGGAGCATTTGAAAGAATGATTACAAATGCATATATTTGGATGTGCATAATTCTTTATATATGAAATAAATGTGAAAACTAAATGTTAAATTAGCTTTTATATATATATATATAATGAATGGTAAATGTAAGTATAGAAATGAGTTAATTAACTTCGATGTATAAGTTGATGTGGCACCTAAAGTACTTGGATTTGTGCTTGATATATTTCTAGTCTATAGACTTTGGAAGTGATGTATAAGAGTTATTAGAGAAGGGGTTTAGTAGACCCAACATTTCATTGTAGGGAGTACCGATTTTGTTTATGAAGACGAAGAATGAAAGTATAAGGTTGTGTATTAATTATAGGCAGTTAAATAAGATAATTGTCAAAAATAAATATCTATTGCTGAGAATTGATGAACAAAAATTTTCAACAGTACTTAGCTTAGTTTGTAATTTTTTATTGGTGATATCCTTATTTACTTTTGGAGTCTAGAAAATTATAAGCAACATCTTTATCTAGCTTTATATATATATTGAGGAAAATAGTTGTATGCCAAATTCAGTAAGAGTGAGTTCTGAATGGGGCTTTTGTGGTTTATATGGCTGCTTTAAAATAAGGGTTGGGCTGTGTTCTTATATAAATAGAAGAGTTATAGCTTATGCTCCAAGACAGCCACGATCATGTGAGAAGCATGAAAGTTTGAAATCCATATAGGAGATGAAAGAAAAATAGAAGCATAATACAATACTCAATTTATAATAAGGAAAGATGGTATGTTATTAATCAGAAGTCATGTGTATGTACCGGAGGTCAGAGAACTGGGAAACCAAATTATGAATGAAGCTCACAATGTAATTTATGCAATGTAACCAGGTAGTACAAAAATGTACTAAGATATTAAGCCTATTCATTAGTGGCCAACTATGAAAATAGATGTTGTAGAATTCGTTACTAAATGTTGGAATTGGCAGCGAGAGAAAGTTGAGCACTAAGCACCTGCAGGTAAATTACAACTTTTGAAGATATCTAAGTAGAAATGGGAGAAGATAACTATGAATTTTGTTGTCGGGTTACCTTATATTTTTGTAAATATGATGTCGTTTGGGTGATAGTTCATAGACTGATAAAGTCAACTCATTTCTTATCCGTGCAAAAGACGAATTCATTAGATAAGTTAGTTGTTTTACATATTTCAGAGATTATGAGATTACATGGTGTGCTTTATCTATTGTGTCTTATAGAAATCCACAGTTCACATCATATTTCTAGGATAGTTACAGAGACCTTGGAAATTAAATTACAGTTGAGTACAACATTTCATTCACAATCAGATGGGCAATCAGAATGAACGATTCAGACTTTGAAAGATATTATAAGAACTCGTACACTTGGATTTAAAGAAAACTGGGTTGATCATTTGTCATTGCTAGAATTTGCATATAACAACAGTTTTCATTTTAGTACTAGTGTGGCTCCTTACAAAGCTTTATATAGAAGAAAATATCAAAGTTTACAATGTTGGGATGTTGAAGGGGTAAGCTAACTTGAAAGCCCATAACTAGATAGGAAAGGGTTGATAAAAATTAAAAGGTCAGAAAATGTTTAAAATTAGCACAAGACTGACAAAAAAGTTATGTGGACAAGCATCGGAGGGAAATGGAATATGTGGAAGGCGAAAAAAATTTGAAGGTATCAACATGGAAGGGGATTTTAAGGTTTAGTAAGAAAGAAAAACTGAGTCTGAGGAATATTGGACCTTATGAGAGTATAAAAAAGATTGGACCACTGGATTATAGACTAGCCCTACTATGAGAATTGTCCTCCATTCATGATGTATTCCATGTTTCGATGTTGAGGGGATACAAATCAAATTTCATATTGAACAAGAGCTAGAGATAAAGATTATTGAGAAGCTAACTTATGTTAAGGAGCCGATAGAAATTTTTGAACGAAGAGTGAAACAATTAGGAAGCAAGAGATTTTTATGGTGAAAATTAAATGGAGTTATCATTCACCAAGGGAAGAAATATGGGAAGTGGAGGAAAACATAAGACAGAAATATCCATATTTATTTCCAGATGGTGGTGAGTTATTAAATTTTGGGGATGAAATTTTATGAGGGGAAATTTGTAACGCCTGTAAAATGGGGCATGCAATTTTATGCATTTAATTTAATAATTTTTATTAAGGTTGGACATGATGCATTAACAATCATATATGCATGGAGTATGTGAATTGTATGCATATTGGGAGGAAGTACTTGTTGAATTATATATGATTCATTGGAGTATGTGGTAAGTGTGTGGTGATATAAGATTAGGATTAGGATTTTGATTAGGACTAAATTGTAAAGAAAGTAGGGACTGGATTGAAGCAATTAAAGGCTTAAGGATTAGTTGGGGAGAGTAGCATTTCATTAAGAAGCTAAGTAAATATTTTGGTGATAATATCACAAAATTTGTTTAGATCCTTCTCTTCTCCAACGTGGCTATGCATATAAGTGCGAATGAGTTTGTTTAGGCAAATTAGCTTGTTGCACTCTTTTTCCTTAAAAGAAACTAGGAATTTGATGGAGAAAGATAGTTGATTTGGCTGAAGAGTTGGGAGTCTAGGCTTTGATTATCAACCTTCAAGGTTCAAGAGCATCTTTTAGTAAGTTATTTGTATTTTTAATAGAGTTGTGATAGGGTTTTAGTTGTAGAAATTTGTGCTATGTTTTTCCTAAAAATTCAGCCTCTATGTTTTTATTATAACTTGAGCTATAGAGCTCCAAGTCTGGTTTTGTTTGATTCTTTGAGTTTGAGCTAAATCTGTTGTTAGGATGTCGAATACGACTAGACATTTTATTGCTCACTCTGTCACTTTGTGTGACCTGATATTGCTATAAATGTCATAATTAATTCTCTACATGTGCTAATTATGTGATTTCAGTTGGGAATGAAAGTAGACTCATAATTGAAGAGTTTGTATGAATTTTGTGATTTTAGGATGTGTCTATAATTTTTGGGAGTACCTTAAACTTTATGCATCAAACTCGGCAGCATAGATATATATGTTGTTTTGTGGTTTTTCTTGTATGTTAGATAGATGACAATAATTAGGGGTTAAGGGGGTTTGTTTATATGTTTGTTTGAATGAATATAGTGAGTGAATGATATATATATATATATATATATATATATATATATATATATATATATATATATATATATATATATATATATATATATATATTCATT
>CATIWO010591426.1:0-20742 GCA_949673435.1 Macaranga tanarius | reverse complement strand
CAAATAAGGCAATTGTTTCCAGTTCAAAATCATTTGAGAAAATGATTTTTGTTTGAATCAAATATTTTTGAGATGTAATTTCTCTTAAAACATTGATATAGTTTTTAGGAAATTCTGAAATTTCTTATAAATTTTGAACTTAAGGAGTACCGTCAGGGTCTTCTGAATCAGAACTTGAAACATCAGATTTTTGTTTGGAAATAAGAGATTGAATGATTTCAGAGTCTCTTTGTTGTTTGATTTTAAGTTCCTTTAATTCAGACTTAATAGTTTTGACTTCTTTTTGAAGATCCTGAAGAGTACCAACAGGAGTTTTTGACTTTTTACCCTTTTCAATAATGGTTGTCAGATTGTACTGTTCTTTGAAGTGGAAGGTAAAACGTTCTGAGGGGCTGAAGAAATTTCAGGTTTGTCTTCTAAAGATTTCAGTAGTTTATCAAGAAATTCTTTTTGAAGTTTTGCATCACTAATATGCTTGATTATTTCAAGGATGGTTTCCTGATCTTTGGTAAGCATAATAATGTATTTTGGAGGATTGTCAGAGTCAGAGGAGTCTGACTCAGACATTGATGAAGTGACAATTTCATCAATCTGAAGAGGGCTTTCCTCTTTTAAAAAAATGTTTGGAGAGCTAGATTCAGAGGAATCAATGAGAAGAGCTGAAATTTTTAAAAGGACTTCTTCCTCTAATCCTAACTCATGAAGTCGAGTATTGACCCGACAGAAGTGAGCAGTGTGGCCTTTCTGACCACATTTGAAATAAGTAATATCTTTTAGACTTTTCTTTGGATATTTCTTGTTTGATTTGGATGTAGATTTCTTATAAGGCTTAGAAGATTTTTTCTTTGAAAAAGATTTCTTATAATAATCTTCTTTGTGGTTTATAAGTCTTATAAGATTTCCTGTGTTTGCGGAACTTTGATTTTCTGTAAGGTTTTATTATACATTTACCATTATAGGATTTGGACTTTGATTCAATTAGATTGTAATCAAATTGTTTGCAGAAGGTTCCAACTTCTTATTTTGTTTTCTTTAGTTCCCATTTTAAATGTTTTTGGAGTTTTAAATCTTGGCAAATTTTTAAACCTTCTTTTTGTGTCAGGCTGATTAGTCCACCGTAAGTGAACTGATCATATGGTATTTGATTATCACGAGAAGTTTGAATGGTGTTTCGGACTTTCTCGCCCAACAGTTTTGGTAAACCCGCTAAAAACTTTTCTTTCCAAAAAGGTTGATTTGAATCTTCACGAAGCATGATTCTAGTTAGAAAAGTATTTTTGTAAGTTTGAAAATCACTAAGTTTCTTACAACGAAGGTTACTAAAAAGCTCAGCATTTTTGTCTTTGAGATGGCTAGGATCCCCTATGAAATGCAAGGAGATCGTTAGGATTAAGGTAGACACAGCATCCTGGACTATGTTACCAAGATCATCAAGGAAAGGAGTGCCATCATAAAAGGTTTGAATCGCAGATAGGATCTGCAATTGTTGTGCTTAGGTTAGATGGTAATCCCACCAACCCTTAAGTTGACCCGAGAAACCAGCAATTAGGAGTTCAGCATTGGCCTTATCCATACTACCAGTTTGGGTCTTATAGGCATTTGCTGCCATTGTCATCTGTTGAAAATGACCTAAGACTTGATATTCACTCATACCATTTAGGTTCCATTCATAAACAGACGAGGCATTAAAATGAGATTATGGATAGGCATCTGGTTGTCTAATAATGTCAGGTGCCATCGCCATACTTCTCGGAATAACTGACCAATCCAACCTATTGATAAGAGGGTAAGTTGGCTTGTCATTCTATTTTTGAAAACTAGTTTGAAAATCATTTTGACTTTGAAAACTATTTTCAATTTGAAAAGCATTTTCCTCTTCTTCAGAAGTGCTATCAGTGATATCAATAGCACCGACACTCTGTGAAGGAGGAGTTTCAGGAATAACTCTGGTAGTACCAGCTGAGCTAGAAGCTTGTTCAATTCTACTCAGTTGGTCACGAATTGCCTGTGCAAATTCAAGTTTACTTGTTTGAATTTGTTGTTGGCTCTGTTTTGAAACTTGGAATGGTTTAAATACAGGATTTTTAAGTTTCTATTTTGGAAGTTTGACAGACTCATAAGACTTAGTGGCAGAATGATGCAAAACAGTTGGTTGTTGAATTTGGGTTTTAATTCTGGTTAACTATTTTCCAATTATTTGAAGATTAATGTTTAAGAAATTGTTCTACAAAATAATGTGTTTCAAATTTTTTGAATCATCATTATCTTGTGGAAGTTTGAATGGAGCTAAAGGAATCTCCGAATTACCATGAGAAAAAGAAATATTCCTCAATGATGGGTGTTCAGATTGGACTATCTGATCATCTACCTTCCATTCAGGTTTTTTATTTCTCATTGTAATTATATTACAGTCTTGTTTGTTTTAGTTTTTAATTTTTCAAAAGGATATGCAATTTTATTTTGATGTGCATAAAATGTTTCAAACCAATCAAAAAACTTCATTTGAACTCTGTAATCATTACAAAATTCATAATATTTTTCCTCAATCTCATCTTTGATTTCCAGGAAGTTTGAAAAGAACCAAATTTTCTTTAACTCATTCTTTTAAGAATAAAATTCTTTTTGCAAATGAGTTTTGTCAATTTGAAATTCTTTTTCCAAAACACTGATTTCTGCAATAATATTTTAGGTAATGGCAGAAGGGGTAGGTGAAGAAGGGGCTGAAGGTGTTTTATCTTCTTCGGTGTTTTAGTTTTGGCTATCGTAGACAGGTCTTGGGATAGCTATTTGATAGTCAACATTTCTGAGTGTGGAGCTAGGTATTTCAGAGGTTGAGAACCTTGACAAAACACTTGTTTGGATCGGTTGATCATTTGAATAAGGAGCACGAGCATAGATAACCGAAGAAAGTTGTGAGGCTCTTCCACGGTCAATTGTTGAAGAGGTAGATCCTTCATCAGAATACTGAGAACTAGTTGATCTTCTATCAAAAGATAGTTTAACTTTTCCATCCGAGAATTGGGTAACATTTCTCAGGTTTGTGTTTGGCTCAAGTCTTTTTGGTGACTGAGGTTGGGTGGCTCCTTCTATGATCCATTCTTCAGGTAAGGTTACATCTTTCTACTAAATGGTTCTGGGTATGACGACACTAGATTTGGTTAAATCTATTTGCAGTAGGATGGTTTCACCTTTTGGGGAGTGTTTGAGATGTTTGGTTGCAAAAGCAGAAACCATTGCTTTGTAATGAACTCGAAACATTAATGCAATAGGAATGGACCGAGAAAGCATTTTATAGTTATGAGTTTTAATTTGTAAAAGAATGCTCCTTAAAACATTTTTATCATTTAAAGACATTTTTATCATTTGGATAGCAACTGAAACTCACTGGTCCTTTGTTAAGACTGGATTCCACTGTTCCTAACAAAGAATCAGAGAAGTTCACAAACCTAGCGTCCCTCAGGACTGCTAAGATCGAGGTATCTAGACCTTCTCTAGTAAGAGGTTTTATTCCTACCTGAACAAGGCCTATGTGTATGTATTTGTATGAGTGTTCTTTTTGCTTCGGTAAATATTTTGAAGAAAGTAATTGGATTTCTTTTATAGGTTTGGAGATTTGTATGTCTCTTTCTTTTGTTTTGATTGTAAAATCATTTTTTAGGAAAGAGAGTTTGGAAGATTCGTAAATCTATTTTTTCTGAATTTTGGGGATTTCCCAGTCATCAATATGTTTGGAAAAATCTTCGATAATCATTTCATCAGACCTAACTACCCATTTGGACTCTGTCGAGTCAGAAGTAGAAGAGTTTGATAAGGATTGATTTCTACAGAAAATGTTTTCTAAATTCATTTTGAAAATTAAAACATTAAAACTTTGAATTGATCAGGAAAATGGTCACAAGCTTTACTGCCCTACAATACAACCTGGCAAACGGGACTAACTACTTCACCAATACCTCTCACTGATCAATCCAGGGCTTTACCGTTGTTCACCCCTAAAAATGAATTTTGAATAGTTTAAAGTAGAAAATAGCCTAACTTGGCTCTGATACCAGGAGGAGACAAGTTAGGCTATTTTCTACTTTAAACTATTCAAAATTCATTTTTGGGGGTGAATAACAGTAAAGCCCTGGATTGATCAATGAGAGGTATTGGTGAAGTTGTTAGTCCCGTTTGCTAGGTTGTGCGGTAGGGCAGTAAAGCTTGTGGCCATTTTCCTGATAAATTCAAAGTTTTAATGTTTTAATTTTCAAAATGAATTTAGAAAACATTTTTTGTAGAAATCAATATTTCTCAAACTCTTCTACTTCTGACTCGACAGAGTCCAAACGGGTAGTTAGGTCTGACGAGCTGATTATTGAAGATTTTTCCAAACATATTGATGACTGGGTAATCCCCAAAATTCAAAAAAAAAATAGATTTACGAATCTTCCAAAGTCTCTTTCCTGAAAAATGATTTTACAATCAAAACAGAAGAAAGAGACATACAAATCTCCAAACCTTTTGAAGAAATCCAATTACTTTCTTCAAAATCTTTACAAAAGCACAAAGAACGGTCATACAAATACATACACATAGGCATTGTTCAGGTAGGAATAAAACCTCTTACCAGGAAAGGTCTAGATACCTCGATCTTAGCAGTCCTGAGGGACGCTAGGTTCGTGAACTTCTCTGATTCTTTGTTAGGAATGGTGGAATCCAGTCTTAACAAAGGACCAGTGAGTTTCAATTGCTATCCAAACATAACAGTCTCTTTAAATGATAAAAATGTTTTAAAGAGCATTATTTTACAAATTAAATCTCATAACTATAAAATGCTTTCTCGGTCCATTCCTATTGCATTAATGTTTCGAGTTCATTACAAAGTAATGGTTTCTGCTTTTGCAACTAAACATCTCAAACATTCCCCAAAAGGTGAAACCATCCTACTCCAAATAGATTTAACCAAATCTAATATTGTCATACCCAGAACCATTCAGTGGAAAGATGTAACCTTACCTGAATAATGGATCATAGAAGGAGCCACCGAACCTCAGTCACCAAAAAGACCTGAGCCAAACACAAACTTGAGAAATGTTACCCAATTCTCGGATGGAAGAGTTTAACTATCTTTTGACAGAAGATCAACCAGTTCTTGTTATTCGGATGAAGGATGTACCTCTTTAACAATTGACCTTGGAAGAGCCTCACAACTTCCTTCGGTTATCTATGCTCGTGCTCCTTATCCAAATGATCAACCGATCCAAACAAGTGTTTTGCCAAGGTTCTCAACCTCTGAAATACCTAGCTCCACACTCAGAAATGTTGACTACTAAACAGCTATCCCAAGACCTGTCTACGATAGCCAAAATCAAAACATCGAAGAAGACGAAACACCTTCAGCCCCTTCTTCACCTACACCTTCTACCATTACCTAAAATATTGCTGCAGAAATCAGTGTTTTGGAAAAAGAATTTTAAAATGACAAAACTCATTTGCAAAAAGAATTTTATTCTAAAAAGAATGAGTTAAAGAAAATTTGGTTCTTTTCAAACTTCCTGGAAATCAAAGATGAGATTCAGGAAAAATATTACGAATTGTGTAATGATTACAGAGTTCAAATGAAGTTTTTTGATTGGTTTGAAATATTTTATGCACATCAAAATAAAATTGCATATCTTTTCAAAAAATCAAAAACTAAAACAAACAAGACTGTTAATCCAATTACGATGAGAAATAAAAAACCTGAATGGAAGGTAGATGATCAGATAATTCAATCTGAACACCTACCATTGAGGAATATTTCTTTTTCTCATGGTAATTCGGAGATTCCAGAAGCTCCATTCAAACTTCCACAATATAATGATGATTCAAAAAATTTGAAACACATTATTTTGAAGAACAATTTCTCAAACATTAATCTTTAAACAATTGGAAAACAGTTAACCAGAATTGAAACCTAAATTGAACAACCAACTATTTTGCATCATTCTGCCACTAAGTCTTCTGAGTCTGTCAAACTTTCAGAATAGAAACTTAAAAATCCTGTATTTAAACCATTCCAAGTTTTAAAATAGAGCCAACAACAAATTCAAACAAGTAAACTTGAATTTGCACAGGCAATTCGTGACCAACTAAGTAGAATTGAACAAGTTTCTAGCTTAGCTGGTACAACCAGAGTTGTTCCTAAAACTCCTCCTTCACAGAGTGTCAGTGCTATTGATATCACTGATAGCTCTTCTGAAGAAGAGGAAAATGCTTTTCAAATTGAAACTGGTTTTCAAAGTCAAAATGATTTTCAAACTAGTTTTCAAAAATAGAATGACAAGCCAACTTAACCTCGTATCAATAGGTTGGATTGGTCAGTTATTCCGAGAAGTGTGGCGATGGCACCTGACATTATCAAACAACCAGATTCCTATCCACAATCTCATTTTAATGCCTCATCTGTTTATGAATGGAACCTAGATGGTATGAGTGAATATCAAATGTTTGGTCTTTGGCAACAGATGATAATGGCAGCAAATGCCTATAAGACCCAAACTAGTAGTATGGATAAGGCCATTGCTGAACTCCTAATTACTAGTTTCTCGGGTTAACTTAAGGGTTGGTGGGATTACCATCTAACCCAAGCACAACAATTACAGATCCTATATGCGATTCAAACCTTTGATGATGGCACTCCTTTCTTTGATGATCTTGGTAACCCAGTCCAGGATGCTGTGTCTACCTTAATCCTAACGATCTCCTTGCATTTCATAGGGGATCCTAGCCATCTCAAAGACAAAAATGCTGAGCTTCTTAGTAACCTTCGTTGTAAGAAACTTAGTGATTTTCAAACTTACAAAAATACTTTTCTAACCAGAATCATGCTTCATGAAGATTCAAATCAACCTTTTTGGAAAGAAACATTTTTAGCTGGTTTACCAAAACTATTGGGCGAGAAAGTCCGAAACACCATTCGAACTTCTCATGATAATCAAATACCATATGATCAGATCACTTACGGTGAACTAATCAGCCTGACACAAAAAGAAGGTTTAAAAATATGCCAAGATTTAAAACCTTAAAAACATTTAAAATAGGAACTAAAGAAAATAAAACAAAAAGTTAGAACCTTCTGCAAACAATTTGATTACAATCCAATTACATCAAAGTCCAAATCCTGCAATGGTAAATTTACGATAAAACTTTACAGAAAACTAAAGTTCCGCAAACATAGGAAATCTTATAAGACTTACAAACCACACAAAGAAAATTATTACAAGAAATCTTTTTCAAATAAAAAATATTCTAAGCCTTATAAGAAATCTACATCCAAATCAAATAAGAAATATCCAAAGAAAAGTCTAAAAGATATTACTTGTTTCAAATGTGGTCAGAAAGGCCACACTGCTCGCTTCTGTTGGGTCAATACTTGACTTCATGAGTTAGGATTAGAGGAAGAAGTCCTTTTAAAAATTTTAGCTATTCTCATTGATTCCTCTGAATCTAGCTCTCCAAACATTTCTTCAAAAGAGGAAAGCCCTCTTCAGATTGATGAAATTGTCACTTCATCAATGTTTGAGTCAGACTCCTCTGACTCTGACAATCCTCCAAAATACATTAGTATGCTTACCAAAGATCAGGAAACCATCATTGAAACAATCAAGCATGTTAGTGATCCAAAACTTCAAAAATAATTTGTTGATAAACTCCTGAAATCTTTAGAAGACAAACTTGAAATTTCTTCAGCCCCTCAGAACGTTTTACCTTCCATTTTAAAGAACAATTACAATCTGACAACCATTCTTGAAAAGGGTAAAAAGTCGAAAACTCCTGTTGGTACTCTTTAGGATCTTTAGAAAGAAGTCAAAACTATTAAGTCTGAATTAAAAGAACTTAAAATCAAACAATAAAGAGACTCTTAAATCATTCAATCTCTTGTTTCTAAAAAAAATCTGATATTTCAAGTTCTGATTCAAAAGACCCTAACGGTACTCCTGATGTTCAAAATTTATAAGAAATTTCAGGATTTCCTGAAAACTATATCATTGTTTTAAGAGAAATTACATCTCGAAAATATTTGATTCAAACAAAAATCATTTTCTCAAATGATTTTGAACTAGAAACAATTGCCTTATTTGATACAGGTGTTGATTTAAGTTGTATCCGATATGATTTGGTTCCCAAACGTTTCCATAAGAAAACCAAAGAAAAACTTACAGCTGCAACCATTCTGCATTGACCATTGGTGGCAAAGTGGAAGCCTCAGTGGCTACAGGAAATGTTGCACTCAGGAATTTATTCATTCTTGTAAAAGATTTATGTTTAATGGTTATTTTAGGGACTCCTTTTATCAACTTGATTACTCCCTACAAAGTCAATGAACAAGTTATTTGTTTTAAAGCAAGAAATGACAAACTGGTTTTTCCTTTTGTTGAAAAGCCCAAAAAGAGAAATTTAACTTTGATTAAAGCTCATTCAATCTATGATTTTAGAATAAATTCTTTAATTAAAGTTAAACAAACACATTTAATGCATTTGCAATAAGATGTCAAATTCCAAAGAATTTAGAATCAACTTCAAACTTATTTGATAAAATCAAGAATTTTTTATTTTCAAAGAAAAATTGAAAATGAAGTTTGTTCTGATCTTCCAAACGCTTTCTGGGATAGAAAATAACAAATCGTCGATCTACCCTATGAAAATGATTTTGATGAAAAACAGATTCCAACAAAAGTTAGACCAATTCAAATGAATGAAACCATAGAAAAACATTGTAGGGAAGAAATTCAGGATCTAGAAAATAAGAATCTGATTTTTAAATCTCGATTGCCATGGTCTTGTGTAGCTTTCTATGTCAATAAAAATAGTGAAATAGAAAGAGGTACTCCTAGACTCGTGATCAACTACAAACCTTTAAATTATGCCTTGAAATGGATAAGATATCCAATTCCAAACAAAAAAAGATTTGCTTCAAAAACTTCATTCTGCTTTAATCTTTTCAAAGTTTGATATGAAATCTAGTTTTTGGCAAATTCAAATACATCCAAAATATTGGTATAAAACTGCTTTTACAGTTCCTTTGGGACAATATGAGTGGAATGTCATGCCATTTGGTTTGAAAAATGCTCCTTCTGAATTTGAAAGAATCATGAATGACATTTTCAATCCTTATTCAAACTTCTGTGTTGTTTACATTGATGATGTTTTGATATTTTCAAACTCCATTGTACAACATTTCAAACATCTACAAACCTTTTTCAATGTAACAAAGAAAAATGGTTTAGTGGTTTCGAAATCAAAAATTTCTCTTTTCTAAACAAGAGTTCGGTTTTTGGGTCATTACATTACTCATGGAACCATAACTCCAATTGAAAGATCTCTTGTATTTGCATCAAAATTTCCAGATAAAATTTTGGATAAAACTCAATTGTAAAGATTCTTAGGAAGTCTGAATTATGTTTTAGATTTCTGTCCAAAGATTAATCGTTTTGCAAAGCCATTGCATGATAGACTAAAGACACATCCAATTGCATGGTCTGATCATCACACTAACATTGTTAGACAAATCAAAAAACAAATTTTAGAAATTCTATGTCTGCATATCGCTGATCCATTGACATTTAAAATTGTTGAAACTGATGCATCAGATTTAGGATATGGGGGAATTTTAAAACAAATTTCAAATGAGCGGGAATGCATAGTCCAATTCACATCTACACATTGGAATAACTATCAAAAAAATTACTCCACAATTAAAAAGGAAATTCTTTCGATTGTTTTATGTATTTCCAAATTTTAAATTGATCTTTTGAACCAAAAATTTCTTTTACGTATTGATCGTAAATCAGCAAAAGAAGTTTTACAAAAAGATGTTCAAAATATTGCTTCCAAACTGATTTTTGCCCGCTGGAAGCTATCCTTTCAATATTTGATTTTGAAATTGAATATATTAAAGGGGATATAAACTCAATCCCAAATTTCATGACGAGAGAGTTTCTGCAAAACAGGTCCTGATGCCCAAAAAGAAAAAAGACGACAAGGGCAAGGGCCTTGCAAACCCAAATACCAAAACAAACATTGGTCCAAAAAGCCCAAACACTAGCCCATACCACGACTCAAAAACTTCTCAAACCATCTTCGGCCCAACCTATCAAATCTTGGATGGACATGGTCTTAGAAGAAGCAGATGTAGAGGCCCAAAAGCAGGCCCAAATTCAAATATGGGTTGAACAACTGACCCAGTCTCCAGAGCTCTTCCACTCTCTCCAATCTATGTTGCAGGCCTCCCAGCCCTCGGCCCAAACAGCTCCGGCCCAAACCTCTACTGAAGCCCAATCTTCCAAAAGAACAGGAAAAGGTAAAGAAATTTTAAAAATTCCAGAGATGGCGATTTCTGCAAAAAACCCATCTCAAATGATTTCCAAAACAAGTTCTTCTTAAATTATTTTACAACAAAATCCGATTTTAAGAATAAAATCTAATTATTTAGAAAAACCTAGTTTTCAAAACATTCTGACCATGGAGGATGGATTTTGTGATCAAAAACCCTCCAGGGCAGTTTCAAAATTGTTTCTTAAAAATTAGCTTTACAAACTTTGAGACATTTCAAAACCTCAAAGTTTTTATCAAGCCATTTTGGAAACAACTGGTTCTGCAAAATTCAAACATTTTAAGAAAGATGAGAAAAATCCACATCCTTCTTATTCAACCTGTACAATCCAGAAAATCCTTCACCCAATAGAATGGGGTTCTAAATTGCACAAAACCAAACCTTTTCCTCTAAGCCTTGATACCCGAGTCCCTTATTGCCAGTTTTTCAACTACTGGACTATCAACAGGTCTGGTATAATACATTCTTTATCCAAAATGATAGCTCTTCCCATTCCTGGCTATTCTTCTTCGATAGAGAATTTCAAACCTCAAAACTTCCCTCCTAGTTCATACAATGGTGGACTCACTTCAGGAATATCCTTGAAACACTTATACCAGAAGTCAAACCCTGCTTTGACCTCTTCAAATAGCATTACCAACCTGCTCCAAATGAAAAAAAGTTTAACCCTTTCCTTATTTTCTGCACAAAATTATTTTTACCATGGGTTTGTGTGTGGTATTTCAGCTACAGGATGCAGAACGATGGTCAAACAATCCTCACCAGAAGATACAAAGTCAAATGGTGGGACGTATTCCTATACAAAAAGAAGATCACTCTTCAAAAGGTCAACAACTGGCTAGTCAAGCATGACTCACTTCCATGCCCAAAGGAGACCACAGTTTTCCTAGCACATAAGTCATTTGTAATGCCAAAGCTAGCTGGCACCAAAACTGAAGAAGAATTCTACCAGACAATCCAACAGCTTCTGGATAATAGAACTTCCTCTTCCAAACAAGGATCCTCCAAGCCTGAAGACTCTCTGCCTGAAGACTCTTCTAGTTCAACATCTTCTGAGCCTATCATCGACTTGGGAGATAACAATGACTATTTTTGCAATAGTGGATTCTAATACCTTGTAATTAGTATTTTATTTTGTATTTTGTAATTCTATATTTTGTATTTTGGTGTTTTGTATTTACTTTTGTAGTTACTTATTATCATTGTAAATGTAAAAGTAAAAGCAAAAAAAAAAGAGTAAAAGACAAAAAGATTGCAGACCCAAAATAATGTTGCCTGCTCATTTTCTGCCCACTCTAGCTCGCCCATGTGAAGGACTCACCAGCTCTCCCATGTGAAGCCGGGCCCCATTCTATGTGCAGCTACCTACCTACCTGTTTGCCAACCACCAGAAGCAGGCTCATGATTCAACTCTAGCATGTGATGCCAGAGTTGATTTTCGATGCAGATGAGATGTGAATGGCATACTCAAATCAGCATAATTAAATACCTATAGTTACTTGAAAATTATTACATGTAAGCATTATATTAATAATTATTTATCTCAAGCCTTTAACTCCTTCTTAAATAAAGCTCCTCCTATTGTGTAGGATCTCCTCTAGCTCTACCACTTCCTATATACAATTATATACCGATTTCAACAACACGGTATTACAATTCATTCTAAAATCACAAAAGGGTAACTAGATACTCAAAATTCCATGCATCCAAATAATTCATACACATATCCAACAATCATGAAAATAATACTCAAACTAGACATATGAATCTCCTAATAATTCCAACTAGAATTTCTCAATTTGGACATGTATAAAATTAATTATGAATTTTTGACTAAAATTGAGAAAAATAAAGTTGATAGCATGAGCACGAAAATATAGAGCCTTGGCAGTCAGTCTTAATATAGACTGAGCTAACCTTCAAAATAAAAAAATTATAAAGGATACTCTGAAGTTTCCAGAGCATTAAATCGTGCTCATTTTGGAGCTCTACAACTCTAGATATCACTAAATAACTAATACATAAAAAAATTCACAAACCAACCTATATATTACTACTGTCATATTTGATACATGAAGTTTATGATACTCTTAAAAATTATAGACTCATCTTAAAATCACCAAATTCATACAAACTATACATAAATGAGCTAATTTCATTTCTAACTGACATCACACCATTTGCACATGCAGAGAATTAATTATGAATTTTTGAAACAAGTCGGGTAGAATAGAGTATCAGCATGAGCAATAAAATGTCTAGCTTTAATCGACCCTCCTAACAGTAGATTCAGTTTAAGGACAAAATATAAATATTTTAGAGGACTCTTTGAAGTTTATATAGAATCCAACCATGCTCAAATCAGAGCTTTATAGCTCAAGTTATAGCTAAAACATTGAGACTAAAATACAGAAGAACACATATCTGAATTTCCCTAAAATCACAACTCAATCAAAATAAATTAAAAACACAAAGAAAACTTACCAATTAAGCTCTAATGAATAAAAGACCCTCCAAAGCTTCCTTAAGAAATGATTTGATCCCTTGAATAAGCTCACAAACTCTCTTAAAGTCTACCAAGAACTCTCTTCTCTTCTTCCTCCCAATTCTCTACACACCCACACATATATATACACATTAATACAATTAAATATTCACATAACACTTAAACCAATCAAACCTCAACAAATATACACCCTAAAGTCTTCTCCCATAATTACATTTTATCACTAAAATAATATTAACTTATTTAATGCATATATATCACTAAATAAGTAATATAATAATAATATTCTAATAAATATCACCAAAATAACCAAATGTCTCCTTAATGAAGTGGCATTACTTCACATTAGCCCATAAATTTTAATTGTGACAATTAACTCCAAAATTTTATTACAATCTAGTCTCTACAACTCAAGTACATTCTTAAACTTCAATAAAGTCCAATATCTAATATGCATAAAAATGCAATCCATACATCATAAATACGTAGGCTAAAAGGGTGGGTATTACATATACCTCACAACAAATACATTAACCTCACTCTTGTATGCAAATATTAATCACGTTGTAGCATACCATAGTATTATCACATTCCATATCATAACTCAAGATTCATAATTCATTCAATATACTCATCTTCTCAATCTCAATCACCTAAAGATGATAACAAGTAAGATTCACATATTTCCTTCATTATCAATCCTCCACTTGTGCACCTAGTTGGCTAAGTAATTAAACATGATTAAAATAATGGAAACTCTAGATATTTTTAGAGATTTATCACTAAAATATCCATTTCACCCCTTAATGAAATATGAATATTACATGCTACCTCTTAAACTTATAATTATGAAATTCTAATCCCATTTTCCTTACAATTAGGTCCCTCACTATAATTCATATACATTCCCAAACTTAAATTAGGTTCACCATTATACCATATATAAAATATAATGCATAAGATAGGAATATGTATTCTAAAAGGCGGGTATTACATTTCTCCCCTCTTTAAAGAAAATTTCATCCCCGAAATTAACTACTCACCAT
Organism: Macaranga tanarius; assembly: GCA_949673435.1. Lineage (NCBI taxonomy): Eukaryota > Viridiplantae > Streptophyta > Magnoliopsida > Malpighiales > Euphorbiaceae > Macaranga > Macaranga tanarius. The sequence continues at coordinate 6,836 of CATIWO010591426.1, read as the reverse complement.
ATAACAATACTTCTTGAACTCAATTTCTCTTTATCATTATTGCATAAGCTCTCATAATATTTTTCAATTTTTGAATTATACTCTTTAATTATTCAATTTAACAATTTATCTCTTTAAATTCCAAGTCTGCTTTCCGATACTGAAATAACTGTCAGTAATTCTTTCAAAAAAAACATATCCAGAATTCTCTAATTAAAGAAAATATATTCATTACCTTCAGGTAATTGTTTTTGAATCTTCGATATTAGCTATATAAGTTTCATACTTACCTCAAATCACATAAATAAAGCCAGAATGAAAGTTAAAAAACAGATATAATCCTCTTGTTCCCACTACTATTAATTTCCTCTTCGTTGGAACCTCTGTATGTATCTTTTCTATATAATTAATTCGCCATAACATAATAGGTCCATTCCTCATCTAATCTCAAAATATCACTAATTCTCTTTTCATTTCCTGAACTATTAAGTTCATCATATTATTTTCTATTTGAAACAAAATCCCACAATCAAGTTGATAATTATATCATCTCAACAAGCATAAATATATTCATGCTACATTTCATACTTTATAATATCATATTCTCAAATACATTATATTCCCAAATGTATACAATAACATAATCATAATATTCAACATTATTCCCTGTCATCTTCATTTTGGTACCCCTAGCTTGCATAATTTCTCAGTAAAGTTTGACATTCCACTTTCAAATAATAACCTCATCTATTATTCTTTTCATTGTCATCCACTAATTAGAAAACTTCAGACCCCAATGTTGTCTTAATTCAACACCTTCTGATAAATATATATTTCAATCTTGTGATATTTGTTGAACACTAATAATGATTTCCCCTATATTATTGTCTTCACTCTTTAATGGTTAAACCATAATGGCTAATTCGAAATCATATGATGAGATATTCATTTCATGAGATCATAATATTATAACTGTCCAAATATAGCAGTCACGCATATATTCAGTCTCTAATCTCGAAACCTTAATATATTAAACCCATTAAATTTTCATCCCCAATCAATAATGCAAACAAAAGAGTAATAGTAGTTGTTTTTCTTTGCTTCCCAAATCTTTATTGACCATCTTTAGTTTGTTTCCTTAATAATTATGCACACAAGATGGCACCTTCTTTTACCTCACAACTCATTTTAGCTGAAAAATGTACAACTATGTCTTTTGTAAAGCTATTCATTATGTCTTTCTCAACTTAATAAATAGATAAGAGTTCCTTTCAAACTTGCTATCACCCTACTTGAAATTTTATCTTGAGTACCGTTCTAGCGGCTTTTAATTATTCAATCAAAATTTTCTCTAAGTTGTTGTTTAATTATCCATAGCTAACATATAACTACACACTATCATCTTCTATCTAAAATTCTATGTTCATACATGGCCATGGACATGCCCGTGTTCATGCCTGTGTATCTTTCTAGAATAAAACACTACTTTATACATGCCCATGTCTACGGTAAGACATGCTCGTGTTTGAGAACACGCCCTGAGACATGCCTGTGTCCTAGGCTCTACTTCCATCCTACTACCATATTTTCTCTAACAAGACATAATACAACACATCCATTTCATATCACAATGGTAAGCTAACACATGAAAGAGGGTATATATACTCATAAATATGTATTCACCTGTATTCACACTCAACACAAGCCACCCAAGCATTTCTCATATTAAAAAAAACATAATGTATATATCAATATGTGTTCGTAAACCATCACAATCGCATCATAACATCTCACAAGATTATTCTTTCAAATGCTCCCAAATTATCAATTCAAGTGGGAAAGTATAAATATAATCAACAACTAAGGATGCTTACATTACCTGATCTCACATTTCAATACTTTGTTTAATATATGCATTCATTTCAACAATAGAAGATAACATCTTATAAAGATTTATATAAAAGCCAGAACTCAAACATTCCTATCTCAATCTCATTATTTGGTATTCAACAGGAACCATTGTCACACAATTACATCAAACTTAGCCAACTTTGGCATATTTCTCATAATCATAATTTCCACATGTGGCCACATACTGAGACTATCTGCCCGGCTCAGTCTTAGGTCTCACTCTCACACATTAATTATGGGTAGCTATCCGTCCAGCTCAGCTTTCCTATATTTCACAATCAGTGGAGGCTATCCGCCCGACTCAGTCTTTACTATCACACATATATCTCACATTGTCACCTCACACTTAAATTTCATATTCACATGAGGCACAACACAATATAACACAACACAATCATATTATTAAAATTAACAATCACAGTAAGTAATGCCTCACCAATTCATCATTCCACAACCACAATATAATCACATCTATACAAAATCTCATCATAAAATATTAATACCCCTCAGAGTACCATTCCATAGCACATCTAATCACACACCTCTCAATATATATATATACTCGCTTATATTCTTAGTCATCAAGTCCTCTAAATCTCTTTTATTCATAAAAAAAATTATTCAAGGTCATGTAATGTATGCATATATATTTGTCTATAAATTAACTCTAGCGATTCCTTTGGGCCAGTGCGAAGTGCTTGGTGTTTCTCCATCCTAACATAGTTTAACACACATCAACTATATGCAACTCATGATTTATGCATGATATGCCATGAATGCATCACATTCTCATATCCTAAGGGAATCTAATCCCCACTCTGATACCACTTAATGTGACACCCTTGATCACAACTTTACTCGTGGTACAAAGAAAAGTTTTCTCAAATAGTATGTCTATAACATATACTCTTATACACATACATTGTCTACTACTCAACTTATACTTTACTCATGTGAATAAAATTATGCACATAATGTTATTACAAAATGTAATGAGGATAGTATGAATACACCAAGCTTGCCTCTAGCCCACTTGAGGTCACTATCAAATGAAACTCTAAGCTTTATCTAACTATGCCCTGAAATATGTAGATGCAAAGGAATGAGCTTGCTACTCACTAAGTAGTTACTACTACAATGATATATATATATAACTTATAATACACCAAACTATATGGAGTCTACTATAAGCAGATTTAAGACGTTAATTTAAAATATTCTCATAAATTGTAGACACATCCCAAAGCTATAATATTTATGCAGGCTCTATATTTATGAGTCTAATTTCATTCCTAATAGGAATTATACAATTTGGAAGTGTATAGAATTAATTATGAATATTTGGACTCTTTAAATTTTTTCCAGCATCAAACCATGCTCCATTTAGAGTTCTATAGCTCAAGTTATATAAAAAATATAGAGATTGAAGTTTACAGGAGATGGCACGGCTGTGTCTAAGCTCGTGCAAGTCATCTGCTGCTACTCTGGTTGCATATGGCTGTGCAGAAAATATGCACAGCCATGCTTGAGTCCTGAAATCAGCACATTAAGCATATATGGCCATGAAAAAAAGTGTGTGCAGTCATGCCTGAGTCTTGAGCTCAGTACCCTGCACATGCACAACCATGCATTGAAGCCACACAGCCATGTCAAAAGCATTTGCTAACCCCAAAACACCTCAAAAGTATACATAAACACCAAAAACTCATTTTTTGGTGTGACATATATAATCAATCACAAATTGAAGCATTCATAATCATATCCTCAAATCATCAATAGCATTCTTACATATATATATATATATATATATATATATATATATATATAGATAAATACACAGACTTACAATCATTACTTCAAATCCTCCCAATCATTAAATCCTTGAATAGAAGAATACACACTTATGATTACACAAACACTTGTACTCATATTTCACAAATTTATATCTCACATTCATAACATTTCATTTAGTATCCAGTTTTACAAACAAAGGATCATATACATCCTCATATATACACTTAGAATCAACACTTTCCATGTTCACAATTATACTCCTATTTTATGGTTCTACATCCCACATCACTTAATATTACCAATATAGTATCATTTGCCTTGTCGATGGACACATAGCCAATCGACTTAATATCATTTAATCTTGTCGACGGTCACTTAGCCAATTGACATAATTAACATTTAATATTATCGACGGACACTTAGTCAATCGACATAATCAACATTTCATATTATTGATTGTTACTTAACCAATCGACATAATATCAATACTCTTATTGACGGATACTTAGCCAATCAACATAATCATCATTTCATATTGTCGACGGTTACTTAGCCAATCGGCTTAATCAACATTTTACATTGTCGACGGTCACTTAGCGAATCGACATAATATCATTTAATCTTATCAACAGACACTTAGCCAATCAACATATTTATCACACATCATATCCATATTTACTCATAACATAACATTAATTATATCCAGTGGACCAACTCAAGTTCATAATATATATACACTTGTAACTACAAATTCAATATCATTACCTTTTATGTTTACCACGTTCAATCATATACCCCATAACAAATATATCAACATATAACTCACAATAAATACATCAACGTCACTCTTGTATGCAAATATTAATCATGTTGTAGCATAGCATAGTATTATTACATTCCATATCATAACTCAAGATTCATAATTCATCCAATATACTCATCTTCTCAATCTCAATCACCCAAAGATAATAACAAGTAAGATTCACACATTTCCTTCATTATCAATATGAGTTTATATCATCTATATGCATTTCTTATCAATAATAGTACATATTCAAAACCAAGTCCATAATATACTTACTTGGTATATCTTACAAGCGTTATTGTTTACATACAATTCTTAATTTATCAATTACTAAATAAGATTAATATTCTATTAACAATATTAACATCTCCTAGCATCTCATTCATTATATATTAATAACTACTTACCACAAATACTTTCCAACTTTAAATAAGAAGCGTTTCCCTAGTTGGTTATCTTCTCTTTACCTCTTGTAGCTCCTATATATATATCCACATATCAAACACACATACAACACATCACATATGCACTTAAGCTTAACTTGTATAATCTGTCACCTTAAATTTGATATGTCCAAATATCATGTACAAAAACCCTATGATTATGATTTTAGTACAGGAGCTAGTATTATGTGTTTTCTTTCATTTCCAATTTGAATTACCCAATTTGCACATATATAGTATTAATTATGAATTTTTGAATCCAATTAGGTCACACAAAGTATTTTGTATGAGCGCTAAAATGTCTAGTTCTATTAGCCCCTCTTAGAGGCAAAATCAGTTCAACATCAAAACAGAAGAGTTATAAAGGACTCCCTAAAGTTGACAGAGTATCCAACCTTTCTCAATTCGGAGCTCTATAATATAAGATATGATAAAAACTCTAAGACTGATAAACAGGAAAACAGAGCACGAATTGACAACAAACGCAACTTAGCTTCAATTAATAAAAATGCATACATAGCTTACCAATTCATGCTCCAATTGCTTATAGACCTCCTAAAGCTTCCCAAAACTCTTGTTAGATGTGTAGAGCAAGATCAAAATCTCCCAAAACCCTATCAAAATCACTCTCCCCTTTTCTTCTCTATAATCTCTACCCACACACACATATGTACACATATCAATCCTCCACTTGTGCCCCTAGTTGGCCAAGTAATTAAACATGATTAAAATAAAGGAAACTCTAGATATTTGTAGAGATTTATCACCAAAATATCCATTTCACCCCTTAATGAAATGGGAATATTACATGCCACCTCTTAAACTTATAATTGTGACATTCTAATCCCATTTCCCTTACAATTAGGTCCTTCACTATAATTCATACACATTTCCAAACTTAAATTAAGTTCACCAATATACCATATATAAAATGTAATACATAAGATAGGAACATGTATTCTAGAAGGCGGGTGTTATAATGCAGGATGAATTTGTGAACTTACTATTAGGTTTACAATTAGATACATCACTCCTTCGTTACTATAAAATTAATAAAAATTAAATATCGGAGGATAAAACACAAAATAAAGATAATTTTCAGAAAAGAAATAAAATTTTCATTCCTTGCAGTTTTTGTATTTAGAGAAAAATATATCTCCATTAAGCTAAGTAGATTATATATATATATATATGTTAATAGTTCCATTTATTCTCAACTATTCTCTAATTGTCAATCGTATATCACTACTAGAATTTACCAAATTAGCGATGAAAATTTCTGACGCTAAATCAATAAAATCTGTCGGTAATTCTAATTAGCAACGGATTACTATCCGTCGGTAAAATACGCGGTGCTAATAATTACCGATGGATTTTGACATTCCGTTGGTAAATTAGCGACGGAAAATCTATTGTTAATTTATATTTTTCATCGGTTAATTATTCCAATCGTATGATATATTAGTCAGTTTTTACTAACGGATTATATTATTTACTGACAGATTTTTTCATCGCTAATTAGCGATGGAATCACTTCCATTGGTAATTTGTGGCATTATATACCGACGGATTTTGGGAATTATCGATAGATTTTTCCATCTCTAATTAGCGAAGAAACCATTTCCATCGGTAATTTCTGGCATTATAATTAGCGACAGATTTCTTATTCCGTCGCTTATTTTAGTAGTTTTTTTTTTAAAAAATTTTCTTTATTCATCTCTAATTATTATTATTATTATTAGTGCTTTGTGCCAACAACTAATTTCAAAAAATCAAATATTAATAATAATACAATTATTATTTCATTAATAAAATAAATTTACATGAGTTCAAATTTAAAAAATACTACAAAAATAATATAATCTATCCTTAAATGACTTCAACTAATTACTAATACATATAAT
>CATIWO010591403.1:0-11184 GCA_949673435.1 Macaranga tanarius | reverse complement strand
GAAGGAGAAGAATAAAAAAAAGAAAAGGAAGGAAAGAAAAAGAAAAGAAAAGAAAAAAGAAAGGAAGAGAAAGAAAAGAGGAAGAAAGAAGGAAGAGAAGAGAAGGAAGCAAGTGGTCTGGAGCAAGAGAAAAACCGGATTCAACAAGTAGAGATCGAACTTCAGCTGGACAAAGTTATGAGTGGTTTATGATTTAAGGGTTTTTATTTGAAGTTTTGATATTTAAGCTAATTTGTGTATAAAAGCTAGGGTTTTGATATTTTCTTCTAGATCTAGAATGATATATATGGTTTTTGGTATGTTTGAGTTTGTTTTTATATTATATGCACATTTGATAACCATTCTGGGTTGAAAAATTATATTTTGGGTAAGAATTTCGGCAAATTTCTATTCTGATGTTCGTGTTTCAGTAGAATAGAGGCGTGCATCTGATAGAACAGGCGTGCGTCTTCCCACGGAGAGTCGGGCACCTCTGTAGTTGTGCCGTGCATCTCTGTTGCTGATCGAGGCTATTTCTACGCAGAAGTAGTGCCTCTGCACAGAGTCGTGTGCCTCTGCACAGAGTCGTGCGCCTCTGCATAGAGGTGTGCGCCCCTATACTTGAGGCATGCGCCTCTGTTGCTGTGCCATGCGCCTCTGTAGCTCAGGCATGCGCCTCTGTGTCCTGTTTCGCGACCCGTTTGGCTGTAAACTTTGATTTTTTGAATGGTATCTTGAACCGAACATTGGAACAATGTACTAGAATATAAAAATGATTGAAAAACACTTCATATTAATGAATTGACATGAAATGTATGAGTCTCAGACTAAGAGACCAAATTATATATAGAAAGGAAATCCAAGTTCAGAATCTAGATGCGTGGCGTTGCTTAAGAAGGATCTAACTTTCAGCATCGGATGAGCCACGGGGCCCGTAACATATCAAATCGAATCTAATTCAGAGAGCTATATGGCTTTTATTTGGGGAACCCGATGAACCCCGTTTTGATGTTCAAATTTGACCATTTAAGCCTCTGTTTAGGGCTTCAAAGTTTTAGTTAAAATTATAGTTAGTTTTAAGAGTGCATAGCACTAGAAATTAGAGAGCCCGTGTATGAGGCATGGCTGAATTGGGTAGTTATATATAGTCGAAGCCTAGGGCCGAATATACATCCTACCATATAGGTGTATACGAACTTACTCCATCTTAATGAGGACTTATTAACTTAAGAAGTAGAATAAAGAATTATGGAAATTTTGAAGTCTCCGAGTAGAGACTAAAGTATGTACATTAACAATAAGGCCAGAAAGATAATACAATAAGAAAATGAGGATTAAAGTAAAGTATCCAGTATAATTAAGTGGAACTAAGATTTCAATCCTAAAGAAAAGGAATGATGAGAGATTAAGTAAATATATATATATATCTAACTTTATTCCTTTTTGGTAAGGAAATGTCAAACCTAGAGATGGAAAGTTAAATTAAGATATTATATTATTCGATGTTTTAGTTAATAGGGATGATGTTTAAGTATCCAATATTGAAACTAAAAATTGAGTTACCTCAGTGGAATCCAATAGTATGAATAGGGAGTTTAAGAATGATGTTTTATACGAGAGGTACAATAAGATACCAATGATGCTAGAATACTCGAGAACTCCTAAAAGAAAGTGATGTAATTTTAGTTGAATATAACCCTAAGGATTGAGATTCCTTATCGAGGGCATGAAAGATTCATAGAGGTGTATATTCGACGCGGGGGCCGAATACACGTAATATTGTGTAGAGATATATGATGTCTATGTTGAAAAAATGGTTGGTAAATGTGTAAAGATGTTGCCTAGGGCCGTATACACATATTACCGCATGGGATTATGGTTAAGTAGCACATACGCTAATTTATAATTGAAATGGATGAATGTGTATAGTCGTTGCCTGTGGCCGGATACACATTTTATTATAGTATGAATGAGTATATGTGCGTAACCGATGCCTGGGGCCGGATGCACATGATACTTCATAAGATTAAGTTAGTGAATGAGTATAGCCATTGCCTGGGGCCGGTTATATATGTTATTATAATGTGAGTGAGTATATGTGCATAACCGATGCCTAGGGCAAGATGCACATGATACTTCATAAGATAAAGCTAGCGGATGTGTATAACTGTTGCCTGGGGCCGGATACATCATGTATAGCCGTTGCCAAGGGCTGGGTACACGTATGCATAGCCGTTGTCAAGGGCCGGGTGCATAATTTGCTATGAAGATGTAAGATTACATCTGAGATATATGTAGAGCTGCTACTTGGGGCCAACTACATATATCAGGTTAGATTAAACTTTGAGTCATTTTGGACTTAAGTGCTTATCACACTTAAGAAATATTATCATGGGTATTGTAAATGAACGAATACTTGCGAGATATTATAGTGTTGAATGATATTGCGCTTAAGATCAGGTGTATATGCATGAAGTACTCCTAGTTAATCATTTTCAATGAATGGTGTATATGAATGATGAACTTATTGTTGGTATATTAAAGTATATTACCAAAGAATGTGTGATGAAGTGTTAATTTACTTCATTTAATAAATTGTCTTTTAATATATTACTTGAATTAGTGATGAATTACTTTATATCCAAATTCCTAATTTTATAAGAGAAAGGTTATATAGTGATGCTATATAGATATTAATATAGAGTGTTTATTTATTACTGATGTTTATTTAAATCCCTATTATTTCAGTAAATAAATACATATAAAAAAATGAAATTTCATGAAATATTCGAACTAGTAATGGATGTGGTTGTTTTTGAAATTGAGATTTATTTGAATGTGAATAAAATATTTGAAGTTCAGTGGTTTCTTACTTTTGAAACTACTAGAAATTGATTTAAATATTTTCTTGTGATATTATTTTAAAATAATGTTTTATCCACTCACTGGGTAATTTCCTTTTGAAATTACTCACATTCGTTTTGTTTTAAAATTTTCAGTATAGGTGTTTGATATCTACTTAGTCAGCAGCGAGAGATGGCAGTGCCGTGGACCACGATAATAAAGAAGATTGATAAGATGAAGATCTTATTAGAGATATTTGAAGAATGAGAATAAAATTTGTTGTGAAAAATAATATAAATCTTATGATGTTCATAGAGAATAAATACCTTTAGATAATTTTAAAGATTAGCATTAAAGTATTGTAATATTATTTTATAAGAGATTCTTTACTATCATTAAGTCTATAATCATGTTATTAATGGAGTAAATAATAGTGAGGGTGTTACAATAACACCTATTGGATCTTAGAATAGAATGAACCATCTTTTAAGGAGAGATTTTCTCCCATTTGATTATAAACAAATCTTATTTCAACAATACCAGTGGTGCTATCAAGATCAAATATTAGGTTATGACTATACTATAAAATTTATGAGGTTAATAAAAAGGAATGACCTAAGGGAGAGTGAAGGTCAACAGATGGTTAGGTACCTTGAAGGGCTTAAACCGTAAATCAAAGATAAAATAGGTATACGGGCACTACACAACTTGAATGAGGCAAATAACATGGCATTAAAATAGAGATGATGATGGTAGATAAGGGAAGATATAATTCATCTCGTATGAGTTATGGCAACAATAACTATAAAGCACCTATTGACAAAATCAAACCAGTAAAAACGGTCGCAACACATAGGGATAAGTATTGAGAGAAAAAGGCTATTGAAATGCAAAAAAGGTGATAAAAGAAAAGGGAACACAAAATATCCTAAATTTTTATGCTAAGTTAATACCTAAGAAGTGTTTCAAATGTAACCAACCCGGACACCAATCTAGTGATTATTCTCTTACAAAAGCACCAGTCTACATAATTGATAAGGAGGAAGAGGAAGAAGATGAAGTTTGTTATGGTCCAAATAGTAATGATGAAGAAGACAAGGAAGAAGATGAAGCACATACTTAGATCTTGGCACCAAAATAAGAGGATAGCACCTAATGACATTAATTGTTTTGAACCAAGCATATTATTAATAGTCACTTGTTTGATTTAATTATTATTAGTGTCAGTTGTAAGAACATAATTAAAAGAGATATTATGGAGGCCTTACAACTACTTATGAAAAAGCATCCTTATTTTTACTCATTCAGATATATCAAAATTGCTGAAAAAATTCAAGTGACGGAACGATGCAAAGTGCCTTACACTACTAACAAGAACAAAGATGAGGTGTATTACAATATTGTAGACATGGATGCTTATAACTTATTATTTAAAAGACCTTACCAGTATAATATCAATGCATAATATGCAAGAAGAGAGAATGCCTACATATTGGAAAAAATGACACAAAGTTCATGTTATTGCTTATATAGGGAAGTCCTTGTCCTAATACTTAAAAAGTGGATAGGTGAACTTTTTTTATCCTTACTTATTTAGAACGTGAGATCGAAGCTGAATACAAAGAGGTCAAGGAAGTTCATACTTTGATTGTGAAATAAGTCTCTTGACTACTAATGAGGAGCAAAAAGCAACAAAGTATTTAGATGTAGTCAAATCATTATTGGAAGAATTCAGTGAGAATATACTAGAAGAATTACTAAATGGGCTACCTCAAATAAAGGACATCTAGTACCACATTGACTTAATTCTTAAAGCTAGTTTGATAAACTTGTCTCCTTATATAGTTTGTAGATTAAGATCCTGAAAAGGAAGGTGGAGGAATTGTTACAAAAGGGGCATATCTAGGAAAGCATGAGTCCTTGTGTGGTTCTAGCCTTATTGTATGAAAAATAAAGCTATCAACAAAATCAATAAATTTTTAATTTTTTAACTTGATGATATATTAGACCGTTTGGGTGGAGAAACTGTCTTTTTCAAAATTGATATGAGCAGTGGGTACCATCAGATTCAGATCAAACTAGAAGATGAGTGTAAGATAGCAATTAAAACTAAAAAGGAATTACATGAGTGGTTGATGATGCTTTTTAGGTTAACTAATGCTCCGAGTACTTTTTATGCGGTTTATGAATTAGGTGGTAAAGCCTTTTATTAGAAATTTTATTGTGATTTATTTTGATGATATCTTGATCTATAGTCGATCAAAAAATAAGCTTCTTTTGCAATTGCGTAAAGTTCTAAAAGCTCTACAAGAAAGCAAGTTATATGTGAATCTAAAAAAGTACAGTTTCATGACAAGAAAAACTGTTATTCTTCGAATTCATAGTTAGTTCAAAGGGTATTCAAGTAGATGAATAGAAAGTCAGAGCTATTAAAAAGTGGCCTACTCTAAAAACTGTTACAGAAGTTCGAAGCTTTTGTGGATTGACAATTTTCTATAGGTGTTTCATCAAAAACTTATCATTATAGCAGCTTCAATTACAAAAATGCTTGAAAAAAGAGCAATTCCAATAGGGAGAGAAAGTTGAAGTTGTCTTTACAATCTTGAAAGAGAAGTTATGCACTGCCCCAGTTAGGGCTGAGCACGAGACGGAGAAAATACCGAACCGAATCAAAATTTTGAACCGATAGACATAAAAACCGTACCGAACCGAATAATTTTAACCCTGAACCTAATCGAACCAGCTTTTTTTTACTAATTTGGTATGGTATAAAAAACTAAACTGGAACCGTACCTAACCACACCGAACCAAAAACCGAATATAGTATCGAATATTATTTTAATAAATAATATATAAATATTAATAAATATTACTGAAATTAATTTTGTAGTTTTCTTTATATTATCAAGTAATATATATATTAAGTAACTATATATATATATATATATATATATTATGAAAATTAATATGTATTATTTTTAAAATATTATAAATAAATTATTAACAAAATATTTTTATTGATTTCATTATTATTACTATTATAACAAATATTTAAATTATTTAAAATAAAATATTATTTACTACTAATTCAATATTAAATAACAAAATACATTATTAAATATAATAAAAATTTATATATTTATCATAGAATTATATATTTTTTATTAAGAGAGTATTGTCAATTATATTAATAGATACATAGTTTTGGTATATAGTATAATTATCTTTGTGCAAGCTAGTTTTGTCATGTGTAAGCTAGTTTTGTCAATTGTGTTAATAGAAATACACTAATAGTATTATTAATAAACTTTATAATATAAATTGGCATTCATATTAAGTACTAGTACTAATTAAGGATAATTTAAATACTAAGTAGATGTTATACAATATTTAATTTAATATTAACCAAACAAATACAATGAAAATATTAAAATTATATAATTTAGCATCAATTAATATTAATATTAAGAAATCACATAAATTTGATATAAATTATTATTTATAATTTAATATCATCAAAATAGGTAATCTAGATATAATAAGAATTACATATTAATGATAAAATTATGTATATTTCATTAAATTAATATTAATATCAAATAAATATAATATTAATTAAATTATTATTAAATATTAATTTGAATATGAAATAAATATTATATTATATTAAACATGTTAATAGGAACTTAACATAAATCTAAACAAAAACTACATAGTTTTTAGGTAAAACTATGTAGTTTTAAACTTTTGACATAAAAAACATATCATATGATACATTAAAACAATAACACATGTACATATACAAAGAAATACCAAATTCGAAAAAAAAAAAAAACTTAGTATTAACAAAATTTATAGTATATATTAAGATTTATATTAAAAATTAGCTAGTACTAAGCAAATATAATTTAAATTTCTAAGTAAATTAAATATTTAATTTAAGTATTAAGTAAATAAAATTTAAATTATTAACATATAATAAGAAAAAACTACACATTCATAATTAAATTATATAATTTTAGTGTCAATTAGTATTAGTATTAACAACATTAGGTATGTAATTTTAGTATTAGTAATTTAGTATTAAAAAAGGTACATAATTTTAGTATAAATATTTAACATTTACATTAAATATTAGTACCTAGTAGATATAATTTAATTTATTAAGTCAATATTATATGACACTAATTTAGTATTAAATAAGAATTTAAATTATTAAATATAGATAAATGTTGGACCCTAGGGGGTGAATAGGATTGATGGAAGATTTTTAAAAATTGAAAGGAAAGGCTATGAACCAACACAAGAACAAGTGCAGAAATGAAACATAAACCGAAAATATTCAGAAAGTATACTGAAAGTATATAAAAACAAAACTACAAAAATAACAAGCATAAGAACAAACACACAAAGAACACAATAATTTAAGAAGTTCAGATTCTCAACAATCCTATGTCTCTACCTAACTTATCCTTAAGTTAGAGTTTTGAACTACACCAATCTTATTTCCTAAAATTTATACAAGTATTTTGAGACTCACACAAAACCTTTAGAATTATATTTTTCTTGGCTTAACACAAACTAATCATCAATGTATTTTTCAAGGCTCAACACAAATATATACCAATGTGTTTTTCAAGGCTCAACACAAAACCTTTATAAATGTGTTTTTTTGGCTCAACACAAACCAATCACCAATGTGTTTTTCAAGGCTAAATACTAACCCAAGGAGAAAGAACCTCACCACCCACTTCTTCAACCCTAAAAAATAAGTAGATGAAAGAATTCTATCTCTAACACACAAACCCAACTCTCACAAGAAGGGTAGATACAAACTCAATAAGAGTTTGTTTACAATCAAAGAATGTTTAAAGAAAATTATAAAAAGAACAAAGCTTGGTTTAATAATTTAACATAATCAATTTGCTTTTTCAACACTCTTGTAACCTTCAAATGAAGTTCCAAGCCTTGTATTTATAGTTAGAGGATGAAATACTCGCTGTTAGAGTGTGTCCAAGTCGGGCCCAACATGTCTCTTTAATTTATGTTTAAATTTAACATTTTTGGGTTGTCAGATGTTTCCTCACAGTCATGACCCTTGAAAATATAGCCGTTGGAGAGTCTACGGACCATTATACAGCTTTGCTGCTTGCTCACGGTCTTGCTCACGACCGTGATTGTGTGCTCACTGTCATGAGCATGCTAGTCATGGCTGTGAGCAGCCAACCGTAAGCACCCTAGAATTTTTTCTCTTTTGGCTCGTTTGTGCACTTCGAATGCACAATGTTTCTCACGGTCTGGATACTATTCACTCACGGTTGTGACCATCCAAAACACTTTAAAAACTTTAATTTTTAACTTCCAAAAACATCCATATGCATTAGATTTCAATTAGAGTCAATCAAGCAGGGTCTTGAGGACTTATTTGAGCTTCAAACTTTGAGTATGAGCATATCCTAGCTTATAATCACACTTAAACAAATATGTTAGAAGTACAAAATTGATTGTTAAAGTCAAAACAAGAGTTGATCTACCTTGATAATGCACAGGGTCAATAATAAAGTTACATGTTTATAGCAAAAATATGTAGTTTGCTGTAAACTAATATTAATATTAAATAAACATAATAGCAATTTAAATTCATATTCAATATGTAATTTAATATTAAAATAAATATTATTTAAATTATAAAATCATGTTTACATTTTAATACTAAAATTATGTAGTTTTTTTACCACAATTGTTATTTTAATATATTTATAAATAATTTAAATAATATTTATTTTAATATTATATTACATATTGAATATTAATTTAAATTGCTATTATGTTTATTTAATATTAATATTAGTTTATAGCAAACTACGTATTTTTGCTATAAACATGTAACTTTATTGTTGACCCTGTGCATGATCAAGGTAGATCAACTCTTGTTTTGACTTTAACAATCAATTTTTGTACTTCTAACATTATCCTTGAGCATGAGCATATCCTAACTTATAATCACACTTAAACAAACATGTTAGAAGTACAAAATTGATTGTTAAAGTCAAAATAAGAGTTGATCTACCTTGATCATGCACAAGGTCAACAATAAAGTTACATGTTTATAGCAAAAATATGTAGTTTGCTGTAAGCTAATATTAATATTAAATAAACATAATAGCAATTTAAATTAATATTCAATATTTAATTTAATATGAAAATAAATATTATTTAAATTATTTATAAATATATTAAAATAACAATTGTGGTAAAAAAAAACTACGTAGTTTTAGTATTAAAATGTAAACATGATTTTAGCCAAAACAAAACGACATAGTTTCATCTGTGTCTGTGTTATATTATTTATTATTAATAATTAAAATTGAAAGAAAAAACATTTATAAACTCTGGTTAACAAAAAAAAAACATAAAAAGGGCACAATGATTTGGCATATTGGTAAGACATTAGAGAAGAAAAGAATATACATTATAACTACTAACTAGTTGGTCAGGATAATTATAACTACTATAAGTTTAAAAGCCATATTGTGTTCCTTCTTATTTACCATGATAATTTATTAATTATATATATACACATACACTTGTAACACCTTAGTCCAAGTTTATTAATTTATTTATTAGTTAGCATTATTCATTATTTCTTTATAATGTATTATAAAGTAAATTTTATTATTATTATTTATTTGTTGATAATAAATATAAATTCAATTAATAATATAAATTCTTGAATTCTCGAACCATACCTTACCATAGCAAATCGTTCCAAAAGAACCGAATCTCCGTACCAAACTGTCCCGAAGAAATGGTATGGTATGGTATGGTATGAGAATTTTTAAATTTAGTACTGATATTGGAGATTTCATTTTTAAAATTTTTAAAATTTGGTACAGCATTAGAGATTTATAATCCCTAGATTTTTTCAATCAGTGCTCACCCCCAGCCCTAGTATTAGCACTACCAAATTTTGATAAGTTATTTGAAGTAAATTGTCATATAAGTGGTATGGGGTTAGGAACTGTTCTTTCTCAAGAGAAAAAAAAACTAGTGGCATCCTTTAGTGAGAAATTAAGTGATGTCAAACATAAATTGACTACTTGTGACAAAGAGTTCTATTATGTAGTGCGTGCTTTATGGATATGGGAGCATTATCTAGTTGGGCAAGAATTTTTTATACTCGAATCATGATTCATTGAAGTATTTGAACAACCAGTAGTGGATCAGTAATTAAAGACATGAATTCTAAGTGGTTATAACTTCTACAAAAAATTTTGTTTAAGCTGAAGTATAAGTTAGGAGTGTAAAATAAAGTAGCAAATGCATTGAGTCGACATGTAGATCTGCTTATCACTTTAAGCAATAAGATTATGGGTTTTAATAATTTAAAATAAGATTATGAAACTAAGGAGAATTTTCAGCAGATATAGGAGAAATGTGTTTCGAATCAGCCTTATGAAGATTTTCATATATATAATGGTTACTTGATGTAAGTTGACCAACTTTGTATTCCTAAATATCTTTTAGGGAGAAGGTTATTCATGACTTACATAGAGGAAGATCAGCTAGACATTTGGGTATAGACAAGACTCTTGCTGTAATTAAAGAAAGGTACTATTGGCCTCAAGTGATCTAATTCTTTTAGCATTGTTATGCATGCCAAACAATAAAAGGAAAATTGTATAATATAAGTTTATCCATGTCTTTATCTATTCTTAAAAATATTTGGGAAGATCTATCTATGAATTTTGTGTTTGGCTTACCTGGCACCCAACGAGGTGTAGATTCTGTTTTTGTTATTATTGACATATTTTTCAAGATAACGCATTTTATTCCATGTAAAAAGACCTCAGATTTTAAAGGTCTTTGATGTGTACAAATCCGCAAGCATACAAAATCGTATCAAGTAGTAAATAAAGATATCGTCCCATAGGGATTGTAGGTTGAATACTGCAATACTCACAATGTTTGATTGTTTAGACAACGAAATAGAGTTTGGATTCTTTAAAGACTAACACTAAATTAAAATAGATAAAAATTCAATTTTAAACAAATATTAAAAACTAGGGTTCTTATTCTCAATTGGACCATTTCAAATGATTGATTTACTAACTAGGTTTACACTAGTTCTAATTCATTTTGAAGGGATCTTAGAAACTATAGATTTTCCTCTCAGATAAACCTATAATTAATTGAAGATTATTTAACACTAAGTTCACTGGCTCTCACCAACCTAATGCCTTTTAATTCTAATTTTAATGCACAACCTTTAATTAATATTAATTCACTTAAGTGTCTCTCAACTAAATAAGTAATTAACAGGTTATTGCCATATCCTACAGAACCTATCTCTCGATTAAG
>CATIWO010591360.1:0-32963 GCA_949673435.1 Macaranga tanarius | reverse complement strand
TGTATTTTATTCGATAATACAAATCTATCGACAATTAATCAGAATATCAAAACTAAAGAATTTAATCTCGTTTTTCAGAGGTTCTAGGGTTCTCGAACATCATTATACGATTCGGTTCATCGATGCACCTTAAACAGACGTAAATAGTCATAAACGGTTGCATTACTGTTCACAGAGGCGCGAGTACAGTGCAGGGGCACCGACTTCCCACGTAGAGGTGCCGACTTCCCGAGTGGAGGCGCCGCCCTCTCACCATTTCGGAGGCATCCCGACTTCCTATCGTGAAGGCATCATCATTGCGGGCGAAAACGCCGCCCAGCGTCACGGAGACGCCGTTCACGAGCGCGGAGGCACCGCCCACCATTGCAGAGGTGCCGCCTCTACGATGAGGTGCCGCCTTCTGGCCATCTGGGCCAGTTTCGTCAGCAGTAATAACTCAACCAAAAATTGATTTTTAACACAATTTAGACATACCAGAAGTTCAATTATCAACTACAACTAAAGATACATGCATAAGTAACTTAAAAATACCAAATACAAGCCTAAATTCACAAGTATATGCATCAAATACCCATTTTTCTAGAATTGAAGCTAAATAAAAATAAAATACAAAAACTTCAATTAAATCCACCACTCACAATTTTCTCTAGCCGAAATTGTTCTTAGCTCAGTGGATTCGAATTCTCCTCTCAATTCCAGACCAATATCCTCTTTCTTTTGCTTTTGCCATACTCTCTTCCTCCTCCTTCTTCTTCATCTTCCTCACCATACCTTCCACTATTCACTCCAACCACTCTCATTCTTCTTCCTTTGGTCCCTTATCTTTTCTTTCTTTCTTCTCAACTCAAATTTCTTTCTTTTGTTGCACTTACATCCTTAATTTCCTTTTCAATTTCATCCTTCTCATTATACTCAAAATAACTAAACTCTAATTATCAAAAATAATATTAACTCAAATAATAAAATAATTCATCTCCAAGTAATACTAATTAACGCTAATTATCATCATTAATTAACTGAAACAATAATATTCTTAATTACCATTAATAAACAGTAATCCGGTTCTGGGACACGGATGTTACATTCATTTCCTCAATCCATAAATAACGTAGAATTCTTATAAAGGGATAACTAAAAACATCATATGCATGATTTGATTTTTTTAATGGTATTTATTTCATTCGGTTGTCTCGAGAGTCGAGAATTCCATTCATTAAATATTTAGTATATTATTAAGTATATCTTTCTCAATTTATAATTTATACAAATATTATTTATAAAAAATATATTCCCCCGACTCTTCTCAGAAATGACAACAATATACAACAATCAATCTCTCTCTCATAAACATCTCAATTCTTTTTCTCATGGCCCACCCTGGCCAATTCACATGATCATACATAAGATCATTCATAATACCTTGTATGCATATGGTATAACAAAAAAGATTCACCCCAAAGGCACCTCTGAATTCCTGTGCTGTCTCAAAGACAGTTATAATTCGAGTGGCTAACTCCTCTCATATATACATATATCACCAACCCTTACATATCATATATAATCTTTATATAATATTCATAACATTAGTAAGGGTATAATTATATCATTTCAATGTTCGTTTACATGTATTCACAGAGATTCTGAACTTTGATTTCATTTCCATACATAATTTAGTCTCTTTGTTTGAGACTTATAAATCTCATGTCTAAAAAATGTTTTCCAATCATTTTTATGTTCTAATACATTATTCCAATGTTCAGTTCAAGATACCATCCGAAAAATTAAAGTTTTAAGTCAAACGGGTCGCGAAACAATGCATAGGGGCATGTGCCTGAGCCACAAAGGCATGTGCCTCTGTGCAGAGGCGTTTGGCACAGCCACAAAGGTGTGTGCCTTTGTGCAGGGGTGCCAACCTCTATGTAGAGGTGCCGGCCTCTGTACAGAGGCGCCTGCCTCCTCTGTGGGTAGACGCATGCCTGTTTGATCAGGCATATGCTACTACATTTCTGGAACATAATTTTTAGAGAAAAATTTACAAAAATTTTGGTTCAAAACTCAATTTAACTACACTAGATGATCATATACCATGCATATAACTTCAAAACATGATCAAGCATACTAGAAACTATCAAAATAGTTCTAGATCTAAACGAAAAGCATCAAAACTCAACATTTATTTACCCAATACTTAAAACCAAAACTTAAATGGAAAATCCATGAAATCTAGAGCCACTTAACCACTTTCTCCTGGTAGATTTGGTGTTTTCCTTGCTAAAATTCGGATGGAACAGAGCACTCTTCTTCTTTTTCTTTCTTCATTTCTTCTCTCCTTTCTCTTTTCTCTTCTTCCTCCTCTTTCCCATACTGTAGCCATGCTTTTCCTCTGCAGAACCAACAACTCCACTTCCCTCTTTCCACTTTGGTCCTTCCTCTTTCATTCCTTTCTTTCTAACTTCATTAACTCACATTTATTTCAATTATATCCTAACTTCCTTTCAATTTCATCCTTTAAATTTCTATTCAATTAAATCAAACTTTATTTCTTATATTTTATTCTTAGCATTTCTTATCACAATAAAAAAATTAACTCCCATCAATATCAATTTAGTACATGAAAATCAACTTCTTAATTATTTATCCAAAATAATAGCAATTAACTCCAATCAACACTAATTTAATATAATCAAATAATCCTTAATTATCATTAACTTTAATTAATCCTGTCACACCCGATCCTCTAGCTATCGAGCCGGGCGCGACCTGCTATGCTGAGCTGACATACTAATGCTATAACCAGAATATCAATCCTCAATCATCAAGATGGACTCAAAATGAAATTTTGAGTTTATACATACCATAAATCTTTTACAACAATCTCATCTTTATCATAATACAAGTCCATCTACTAATTAATAAATAAGAACTTAATAATACAAAAGTCCAAAAGTCTGAGTTTATTGGCTCAACCTCTACTAGACACTGATGGGCACCAAACATATCCTACGAGCTACAGCTGATGCTACTCTGCTCGATTTGAAAATATTTTAAAAATAAAAGAGGGTGAGTACAGAAATACTCAGTGAGTGGACTAACTTTAAATACAATACTTTAAAGTGGGAACCATAGCTATCTTTTTAAGTAATCATAAAACTATCCATAAATTTGCCTTGAACATCACAATAATAATCAATGATAAACTGCTAAAATATCATAAAACAAGATACTCGTAAATTGCATTGTAAATAATATAGAAATTAATAAGCCGTTAAAATCATAATACACAGTTAACACAAACCGATTTATTTCTTGCTCGAAATATCGTATTAAAACATAAATATAAGCTGATTTCTTTTTTTTTTTTTTTAAAAATAACATCATATCATAGCTGAACAGTTGCCATAACAACTGAAATACACTGAAAAATAGTTGAAATAAAATAATACTTTAGCTAACTCGCTTCCTTACAAGCCGAGTGTTGCTAGCTGAAAGAATATAATGCTTTAGCTAAATCGGTTCCTTACAAGCCGATTTAAGACTGAAACATTATCATTCAAAATATAGAATTTACATAAACTGAGTTAATATAGTACTTTAGTTAAGCTGCTTCCTTACAAGCCGGATTAAGACTAAACCATTATATTCATAAAAATGCGATTACAAAACAATATAATGCTTTAGCTAATCAACTTCCTTACAAGCTGAATTAAGACTAAAACATTATATTCATGAAAATACTATTCCATACACTCCTTAATATGTAACCAAATATTGTGCTAACACAATGGGTGGCATTGATGACCTAGAGTCCCATGTGCACATTTACTTGCTATCATAATTCTGGTCATACGCATGCACAGAGCTAAACCACCCGGTTGCACGCCCCTAAGGCTATATGCACAAATAAGCGCTGTCCTTAAGACAGTTTCTGAATAATATATCTGAATAAACACCAGTCATCATGGTGCAATCTATTGGGTACATAATACGAGTATATAGTTTTGTCCATAAAATCAAATCATTCATATTTCTCAAACTACTATTAAAACATACTTGAGAACTCGAAAAGATGATAATCGTATAAAGCTGAAACATAAACATTTTTCTAAATACCAAACATATCATTGCTTTAATTATCTTTTACACTATCAACAATAATTATATGCCATATGTTCCCAATTCTGATATAAAAGCTAAATAACGGTTAAAACCATGCCTTTTAAACTAATACTTGGTAAAATTATATTTGTAAGGAAACATCAGATGTTAAACCATATAAAACCTTTTCTAAACCATAAAATATATTCTTTCATATACATATATGATTTTAAAGTAGTTTTATATACATATCCACTCACCTGAGCCTGCTGAACTGAGACCTAGTCGGTTGGCCTTGATCTAGCATATACGGCTCCAATTCGATCCGATCCTAATATCCGTAAACAAAATTATTAGAAATCCATCCTAAATCTCAATTCTACTCAACTTAGACTGATTTACGGCTAAAGGATATGTTATAGGACCCGAAAAATGGTTTGAAAATGCTCAAAACTGAGTTTTGGAGCCTCTGGAGGTGCAGAGGTGCCTCCTATGTACACAAGGGAACCTCCTCTATGTACAGGGGTGCCACCTCTGTGTACAGGGGTGCCTCCTCTATGTACAGGGGAGCCGCCTCTGTGTACAGAGGCGCCGCCTTCACACTTCAGAACACCAGAACTCATTTAAAACACTTAAAAACACTAGAAAATAATCCAAAACTCAACCAAAC
Organism: Macaranga tanarius; assembly: GCA_949673435.1. NCBI lineage: Eukaryota > Viridiplantae > Streptophyta > Magnoliopsida > Malpighiales > Euphorbiaceae > Macaranga > Macaranga tanarius. The sequence goes on along the minus strand of CATIWO010591360.1, from coordinate 28,198 downwards.
ACAATCCTAAATATCTCAGGGGTCTATTTACATCAATTCATGCATCAAAACTCAAAAATTCAGCAAGAACATCCAATTTTTAGCATAATTCAAGAATTTGAAAGAATTTAAAATTTAAACATAAAACTTACTCAAATTTCCTTTTGTAAATCTTGAAGTTGATAAAAGAAACTTGAATTGTTGCTTTAGAACTTGAGGAGTTGTATTTGTGAAGAGAAAAGAAGGGAGAATGAAGGAGAAGAATAGGTAAAGTAAAGAGAAAGAAGAAGGAAAGAAAATGAGTAAAGAAAGAAAAAAATAAAACTTTAGTTGCTTCTTCTCTTGTAGAAAACGTAGGGAGATGGGTTTACTACAGTAGAAATTTTCTTTTTTTAAAAAAAAGTAAAATATCTATTTTGACCCCCGAATGCTCCTTAGGCACAAAAATAAGACCCAGAACTTATTTCTATAACAAATAAGTCCATAAATCCATATATAAACCAATTAGTTTTTGGAGCGGGATGTTACAGATGTATATTTTATTTTGTTCTTATATCCTACCTATTTCTCATTTTATTTTTGGATTTGTGTTTATGATGTCACGGGTGTTGATAGATTTTTTATTTTTCGTTAATTTGGTGGGTGTAAGTTGTAATATTTTTTATTGTTTTGATGTTGTGTGTTATTTACTGAAGATTATTTTCAGGTTGTTTTGACTTTTTAATTGTTTTATTTCTTTAAATATTATAAATTTTTTATTGGTATTCTCAAATTATTTTTTAGTTATTTTCTAATTGTTTTATGGTTGTTGAATGTTTGTTTTAAGGTTATGTGTAGTTATTTTGACATTATTTATTATTTTTTAGTTGTTCAATGTTGTTTTCGAGTTGATTTTTAGGTTGTTTTGACTTTTTTAATTTTTTTATTTATTTAAATATTACAAATTTTTTATTGGTTGTTCTTAAATTATTTTTTAGCTATTTTTTTTATTGTTTTATGGTTGTTAAATAGTTATTTTTAGGTTGTGTGAAGTTATTTTGACGTTATTTATTATTTTTTAGTTTCTGAAAGGTTATTTTCAGGTTATTTTGAGGTTGTTTTAACATTTTTTAATTGTTTTATTTCTTTAAATATTACAAATTTTTTATTGGTTGTTTTCAAATTATTTTCTGGTTGTTTTATAGTTGTTGAATGGTTGTTTTGAGGTTGTGTGAAGTTTTAATTTATTTATTATTTTTTAGTTGCTGAAGGTTATTTTCATGTTGTTTCGAAATTGTTTTGACATTTTTTAATTGTTTTATTTCTTTAAATATTATAAAATTTTTATTGGTTGTTCTTAAATTATTTTCTGGTTATTTTATGGTTGTTAAATGGTTGTTTTGATGTTGTTTTAATATTATTAATTGGTTTTTAGTTACTGAAGGTTATTTTCATGTTATTTTTGAGGTTGTTTTGACGTTTTTTAATTGTTTTATTTCTTTAATATTACAAAATTTTTAGTAAATGAGTAAATTAAAATTTTTAAAAGTAAAATATATGCTTTTTTTAATAAATAAATTCATTCAGACCTAAAATGAGGTTGCTCTGTTTTATACTTTGTAAAACAGAAGTAAACAGAGCTATTCGAATTGGTTATTCTCAGGTTATTTTCTAATATTTTTTAGTTATTTTCAAGTATTTTTTAGTTGTTTTGAATTATTTTTTTATGACTATATTTTTTATTGTTTTATTTTTTTTAAATATTATAAAATTTTGAATAGGTAAGTGAGTTAAAATTTTTAAAAGTGAAATATATGTGTTAGAGATTATTTTGTGTTTGGTTTAATTTCTTCTCAGCTATTAGAGATTATGTATTATTAAGATTTGATAGAAGTGATTTGGATAAGAATGATATATATAAAGTTGTTATATAAGCAACAGCAGAAACTCTATCCTTATCAAGATAATTCAAACTCTAACGATCAATCAAATTAATACAAGAAAACATGATTTTATTCACATAACCAAACGAACAAAATTCCATTTGTTAATTCTATGGATTTTAGTTTTTTTTTTTTTTTTACTAAAGAAGAAGGGCATCAACATACCATTGTGCCCTCTAATTCCAACCCCTTTATATATATAATCATAATAGATAGTCCATTGTGAGTATAGAAGGGCATGTTTCATAATTAGAAAGGTTAATAAAGTATCTTACAATGGCCGTTATTATTAAATCCCCTTAAGCTAATCCAGATATTAAGATAACTTATAGATTAAAATGGGAAGTATATTAGAGTTGATATGTATGTTTTTAAACACACAAATAAAGAAATGTACATATTCATTTTACAAAAAAAAAATAATACTTCAGTTCAAAAAATTTATAATGATAAAAGGCTATATATTTCAATTTAAAATAATTTAATTATTATTTTAGTTCAAAATAAAATCTCTATAGTATAGCAAAATTCAAAGAGTATGGAAGCACTTCAAATAAGCAGAGTCATTTGACCCCACTCAAATTTTAAATTTTTTATATAGATACATATTTGTTCTATTAAATTTTACATGTTAATCCCACTGAAATTTAAATTTCTCACTGTTGTAATTTGAACTTCTAACTTTGATCTTACTAACAATAAGCTAAATTAGATAGGGCAAAATGTATTTGGGAAGGTATGAGAATGAGCAATGGGGTAAACTTATGATTGGAGGCAACATGTAATTAGAAAGGTAAGGGCCGGATGAGACGGTGGGAGTGGGGTGGGGATGCATGAATCCTATAATTGCCTTTGACAGTTGGAAGTTATTATCATATCCTTTTTGTAATTATATAAATGTATATGAATTAGTGTATGATTGATATATGGTGTGTGTGTATATATTGCCACTATCTATTATAATTCGAATTATGCAAATGTAGCTTTCTATCTTTTTCCTATCGGTGAATAATATTTGATACAAAAGTCTTGGACGCCTCAAACTCAATTGGTGCAAGTAAAAGGGCTTTAGTTCTATTTTAATCTTAGTACAAATTTTTATATTTGTAGCAGAATTTTTTAAATTCAATCACTACTTATTGTCTGAATGATAAAACAAAATTGGAGAAAAGAGAGGAAGACTTGGCCTTCTTTAAAGTGAATGTACCGAAGTCTTCTTAAATTAATATGTAGTGGGTAATATATGTATGTCTTGTGATTGTGATCTTCATATATACATTTATAGTTATATTACGTTCCATAAATTTCTTAATATACATAAGCCTTTTGAAATCATATAAATTCATAAAATCAAAGGTAATAAATTAAATAGTTGTGATTAAAGTGAATGCACAAAAGACTACTGGCATTGGCCACAGAAAAGTCCTCGCATGATATGCTATAGTTGCGGCGAAATCTTTCCTTCAAAACTTAATACTCGGAAGGCGAATTAAACAATATGAACCATGGCAAATAATATAAGATGAACTCCAAACAAAAATGTTTAATGCTTGAACGAGAAATAAGGGAACGATTTGTCTACTGAAAATATATTTCAAGATACATATTTATATTACTTTGAGTCCACCATTAATAGGGGTGTAAACGAACAGAGCCGCTCGCGAGCAGCTCGCAGCTCGACTCGTTAAAAGCTCGTTCGAGCTCGTATATTGAAGCTCGTTTAATAAACGAGCCGAGCTCAAACTATGCAAAGCTCGGCTCGTGAACAAGCTCCAATAAGGACTCGCGAACTGGCTCGCATATTAATGTATTAATAATTTAATTTTAGATATAAAATATATAAATTTTTATTCATTTAAATATTTTAAAAATATATTATTACAAAAAATTATAATTTTATCTTAAATTATTTAGTAAATAATTTATTTTAAATTATTTTAATGAATAATTTAAATTTATACATTGTATTTTTAGAAAAATTTTTAGCTTGTTTATGCTCGTGAACACTTAGCGGTCTAATGAGTTTGGCTCGAACTCAGTTCGTTTATAAATGAACTAAGCTTGAGCTAGTCAAAGCTCAGCTCGGCTCGGCTCATTTACACCCCTAGAGGTAGCGCATATTTGATGCAATAGCATTACTTCTTGGCAAGGCAACTTGGAGATCAGAGATTGAACATCTGCCTTCCTCTTCTTCATAAACTAATATATTAACCATTTCCACTAAATAAAAAAATATATAAATACGAATTAGTACATTTTTATAAAGAAAAATGTACAAAAATATCTCTAATATTATATCTTAATTTCAAATATACACATAACGTTTTTAATATATAAATACAATTTTATCGTTTTAAAAATCATATAGTTAAACCCCTTTTACAAACAATATTAATTCTCACTGTTAGTGGGATCTACTATTACTGACATGTAGAAAAAATATTAAATAAAGGTATATTCTTACCCCTAATGTTTATAATAATGAACAAATTTACGTTTTAGACAAATTAAGAATATTTTAACATAAAATTTTTTCAAAAAAAATTAATTTTTATATAATAAAAATATTAAATTACCGTTTATTTTTTATACTCGCATAATCTACTAGTAGTAATATTATATTAAAAGAATTTTACATCTAATTTTTTTATGAAAATTGTTTTTAAAATTCAATTCTATTTCAAAAAAAAATATTTAAATAAAATAAACTCATCTCATCTTGTATGAAATTTTTTGCTTTTTTATTCTCCCATATTTGTTTATTTATTATCCATCTCATCCTAATTTGTAACATTTAAATAGATATTTATTAATTTTTATTTTGAAAGTGAATAAAAAAAATGAAATTTTTAAAAATTTTCATAAAATTAGATGTAAATTATTTTAATTTTGTATTATCATTAGTGGATTTCATGAGTATGCAAAAAATAATTATTTAATATGTCACGTCTTATCCATCCATTAATTACTAATACACAACTATATGTATTTTAATCTGAATTAGTCAATCATAATACGCTTAACAAACTCTTAGTGTTATAATACACATACGTAATATAATCTAGAAAACCTGTACAAATTTGAACCATCATTTATTTAGTAACTATGACTGTAGTACACCACATTTGAATAACTTGATACTACCACTTAATCAATTACTTTCTCACATTCTTAATTATCATCAACAATATTTCTGATAGATATAACCACATACCCATAATTCTATATGGCAAAATAATAACTTCACATCAATACTATTTCATTTATTTAATACTTATGTTAAGAAAATCATGATAATTTGAGTAACTAGATAATACCACTTATATAAATCCATTATCTCATTCTCAAGCCATTCAACATTAGTTATCATATATCCATGTCTTAACAATTATATGTGGCAAGATTATTACTTAGCAAACATACCAGATATCATATATAATATCAAGCACTAAAGTGCTAACCATCCATCATAACATAAATATAAACATCATCATGATATATACAACAATAGTACTAGATGCTAATGCAAATAATACAGATATACAACATCAGTTGCCCTAGCATTTATTCCTCAAAAGTCTCGGATCTCTGTCCGGCATAAGATGGCGGTGGAGATAATAGCAACAACACGTCCAAGCCAAAACCCTCATCATAAACATCTAGCTTTATGGCTAAAAAATAAAATCTAATAACAAGCTCTATATGGTGTAGAAATGGCTATAAGAAAAAAGCCAAAGAGATGCATCAAGAATACTGCATCGCATCCGAGTGAGGGTGACCTGGACATCCAGCAAGGTGGTATAATAGACTCGAAAAATGGTGCACACACTGTCTATATGCTCCTCTCGCATGGATGATACACGTGCATCAGCTCCGATAGGCAGGACTGTGACCTTGAATACTAACTCCGTATCTGTGTCATGGCAGACTATATACCGCACTAAAGTCTCCGCAGCTGTCACCTCATAAACCATAGTGGCCCATTGAACTGCCATATCGATAGGCTATAGACTAACTAAGTTATGAAAAATAATTTTAAAACAATAGTCAGTAATTCCAAAATGAAATTACCCAGTGAGCAACTAGTAAATCTTTATATGATAAAATATTTATCCAAATAGTACTTTATTCGAAATACAATAATAATTTAAAAGTTATTTAATACTCACAATGTACATCTTTATCAAAATAACGTCTACAAAAATAATACTTCCTTTTCACAAAAACATTTAATAAAAGATTCCCATCACATGAGAAGTATTTAAATAATTTAATGAATAATGCAGACTAAAAATAATAAAGATTATAGACTTATTTCTCAATAACTGAGATTCAAAGCAATCATATCGTTATATAAAATCTTTAACTTCTTAAAAATTCCATCATTTGCCAATCTAAAATAATTAGAGTCTAAATTTTCAATTTTGTATATAATATGGAAGTCCATATAAATTTTAACAATTCCCAATTCAATACACTTGAAAGTTTTATTCCACAAATTGAAAATGGTGTGGAATTTCATATAAATTTGCTTAGTCATTATATCAATATTTCATACTCTGGGTTGTTATATAATTTCTCATTTCGATTGCCATTAGGGTTGAGAATTTCATACATTGCATAATCAGCAATATCATCATTCATATCTTTTATAATTGATAGTTCATACAATTATCTCATAATATAATTCTCAACCTTTCCCCGAATGAACAACAATATACAAATAACTCTCCCATAACATCTCACTTTATTTTCATGGCTCGCACTAGCTAAATCACATAATCATTCACAATAGTATCGTATGCATACATTTCAACCATAAGGATTTGCCCCAAAAGCACCTCTGAATCCCTGCATTGTTCCAAAGACAGTTATCAATCGAGTGGCCAGCTCATCTTTCCCAACTCATCCCATATACATATACATATATATATATTCATATATATTTATACTCATTTCTTAATTATTCATGTACTGATTATTGTAAGGCTTGTGCCTTATTCACGTTATTAACAAAGACATAATTTCGATATCAATGTTCTTTATCAATCATTTACTAACTTTTATTATTAATTATTCATATGATAATTTAGTCTATTTATCCGAGACTCCATATTATACGATATTTATACACATTATAAATTATTCGGAGAGTTTATAACCTTCTAATTATTCACATGCATTATTCAAGTGATTGGTTTAAGTCTATACTTCTATTTATTCAAAAACAGTGAAAATATAACGAGAATCAGGTTGCAGAGGTGCCTCCTCTGCGTAGGGGCATCATCCTCGCGGTGCAGAGGTGCCGAATGTGGGCTACAGGGGCATCACCCTTCGATTCAATCATGGAGGCGTCGCCCTCTTTCCTCAGTGGCGTCGCCACTGAGATGAGCTGGCGTCACCTGTTCGGCCTCTGGTTCAAATTCAGCAGCAGAAAATATAACAAAATTTCAATTTTCTCAACCATCGAAGTTCAAGTATTATTCATAGAACTCAAAGCAATGATAAACAAGTCTAATAACATCAGAATACAACCTAAATCTACAATTAAAACTTAAAAATTTCTTCAAATGAAATAAAGGCTTAAAACCACAAAAATACACATAGAACTTTTATTAAAAACAACCACTCACATGATCTGATGCTCGAATTTCTTGATTTGCTGCCTCTTATTGCTGAATTCGAATTTCCTCAAAGCTTCAAACACTCCTCTTATCCTATTCTCCTTTACTTTTTCTTTCTCTCTTCTTCTCCTTCCCTTTTTCTTATCATTCACCATACTTCCTCTTGTAGCTTCTAACCACTCCTATGCCAATTCTCCACTTTACTCCCTTCTCTTTCCTTTCCTTATTTCTAACTTCATTCATTTTCTTTAGTTACAATTACATCATATCTTCTCTTCCAATTGCATCCTTCCAAACTTATATCCATTTTCTTTAGTTACAATTACATCATATATTCTCTTCCAATTGCATCCTTCCAAACTTTCATTTAATAATCTCTCAATTTCTATTCCCCAGTTATACTTTATTTCTTATATTTTATTCTTATCAATTCTCACCACAAAAATAATATTAATTATTAACAACTTTAATTTAATACAGTAGAATCAACGTCTTAATTATTTATCCAAAATAATAACAATCAACTCCAATTAACACCAATTTAATATAATAATATATTTCTTAATTATCATTAATCTAAAATAATCCGGTTCAAGGACATGGATGTTACATAATATTTTTATTAGATGATAAGTTTAAATATATATATTTTAAAAAGTTTGTATTTAAATATTCTTAAATTTTGTTAGGGGCAAATTTATTTTTTGCTATAAAAGTTATGGGTAAAAATGTATATTTATCTAATATTTTTTTATATATATATATCATGAACAGTTGACTCCATTAACGGTAAGAATTAACACCGCTTGTAAGAATAGTTTAAATATAATATTTTTAAAACGATAAGATTGTATTTACATCTCGAAAAATGTTAGGTGCAAATTTGATATTAGGGAACAATGTTATAGATGTTTTTGTACCTTTTTATTTTTATAAATTTTATATGTAAGTGTGGAAGTATTTTAATAATTAAATTTTCTTAAAAATATTGTAAAACGTAGTTCGGATATTTTGTTAGATAATTTATAAAAAAATATCGTCAATGAAATGAACACTTTTATTATTTTTAAAAAATTAGATAATCTATTTGAATTTGAAATTTTAGAGAAGGTCAATTTTAAAGGACCAAGACAGTAAAATTTACTATAACTATAGCCGCATAAAATATATATAAGTTATTTTGTTTTAAAAAAGGAGTAGATATATAGATGATATTTTTTCCACCATTTTAGGTCATATTGAAAAAGACATCTCTTTTTTTCTATTTCAATAATAAGGTTTTTGAAAACAAATTGACTTGTATACATTTATTTATTTATTTATATTGTCTCCATGGGTAAAAATAAGCAAAATAATATGGTAGAATTATAGCAGTGGAAGTGAGTAAAATATATTAATGGAGTGTGGAAAATAGTTATTGGGATTTTTTTTACGTGAAAGCAACTTGCAGCTAGGGGTGTTCATCGGTCGGTTCGGTTGGTTTTTGGGCATTTTTTTGACCAAACTGACATAATCGAATTTGAAGAAATCAGAATTGAACCGAATTAGGTAGAAAACCGAACCGGAAATTTTAGAAATATTGATTATTTTTATATTTTTATATTAAATTTGTATATATTTTTAACAAAATATTTAGAAAAATAAAAAATAATAATAAAAAATCGGTTATTTCAGTTAATAGAAATTTTGTTAATATTAAACCGAACCAAACCAAATTTTGGTTCAATTCGATTCTAAAAATTCAAAAATTGTGAAAATATAAACTGAATCGATTCGGTTCGGTTTTCAATTCGGCCATTTCGGAGTTCATGAACACCCCTACTTGCAGCTGAGTAATTGAGCTTTTCCTTTTATAGGTATTAAATCATACAAATTTTTATAATAACTCAAATTGTAAATTATTCACTAAATTGAAAATATCAATATATGGACTAAAAAAGACCGAATAATGATGAAAAAAATATTAGCTTCATATTTTTTATATATTCTAAATATATGTAAAGTTACTAATTCAGTAATAAAAAATCATACATTAACATTTCTATATTTTTTAAAACTATAGACATACACAACTTGCAAGTATAAGATAGCTTTAGATCATTATCATAATTTACTCATATTATTCATTAATAAATATAAATCAATCTAAGTTTAATAAAATATAAATAAACCTGAATAAAAAATAAATATAAATAAATCATTTTCTAAAAAAAACATATATCCATGTGTCATAATCTTCATTAATTGTGTGGGCGGTACTAGTGGGTGCATATTGGTCAAGGCAAAGGAACCAATTGGGCCATTTTAGTTTTTGCATTGTACCTATATACAAAAGGCCCTTTCGCTTTCTTGGTTCCTTCGGTGTGCTTTGAGTCAATAATAATTGAGATGAAGAAGCAATTCCATGGCTTTTTTTGTTTTTTTCATATTCCAAATATCTATTAATTATTTTTTAATAATATTTTAGTTTCGTAATAATTTCAGTGATTATTATCTTAATCTCCCTGGTTGGATATCTATTTTGATGGGAAAATGCTTCTTTTTCTCCAAGTTTTTTTGGTTGACTATGATGCTTGTGATTGTGCTTGTGTTGTGGGTTGTGAAATAAATATGTAATAATTAACTAGAAGTGTCCCTTTATATTATGTCTCCGATGAGTAATTTGTACTCATATTTCCTAACATTTTCACTAAATCACAATTATTCTAAATATTTATTTCATCAATTAAACTTTTTAAAAATTTAAATTTAAATTTAAGTTCTTTTTAATTTTTTTGGTATGAAAATTCATAAGTGCCCTAATTTATACATGTACATAAATAGATCTTCTATTATTTTTCTACAGTCATAATGACAAGTGTGGATACAAATTAATACACCGATGATTTTTAAAAGTGACAAATTTAAATGACAAATGAAATAGCTAGCACAATAATAAAATTTTGTTAAAATATTAAAAGATGGTGGATGTAAAGTATCTGTCTCCAATGACATAGCATTTGTTGAAAAAAAAAATTTATAGACAATATTTGTCTAGATTGGTGGAATTATATACAAATCTACTTTCATTTATTAATATATTATGCATAACTTTTAAAATAATTATATGATGTAAAAATAAAAATGTATTAATGTTTGTGTGGTTTATTATAAACTAGATTTATATGAAATTTTTTTATTGGAAATCTATTTATTTTATGAGGAGAGGGATGTGATGTGACGGCAAGAAATGAGGAGAGGGTCCGTTCAAAACAACAACAGCAGCAAAAAAAAATGAGAGGGATGTGACAGCAGCTCATTATTATACAATTATACAATTAATACTTAAAATATCAATAGTATACATTTTTTCCTACAAAAGAAAAAAGATCTTAGTATTATTATGTATTTTCTTCTATCACGTCCTCCATTAAATGGTCATGACTGACGTCTGTAATGTTGGTGCAATATTGGATACTTTTCTGTTGTACCATTATCTAATGCACATACCATAATGCATTTTTTGTTTTACATTTTGCACATGTTAGGTCAACATTCGTCCAATCAATTTTAACTCTTTTTTTTGGGGGGCTTATCTACACATCAGCAACATTATACAATTGGCTAATTTGTAGCATTAGCTTAGTCTATTTATTAGTGATATGATTAAGTTATAAGATTATATCGTAAAGTGAGTGACAAGAAAAAAGATGATCTTAACATTAAGCTCATATAAATTGACATTGTTAGTTTAACAAGTAAATATATATCCATCTCGTATTTTGAAAGTTAATAATTTTATTTTAGTCAAAAAAATGACAAATAAAAAATATAAATATTTATTTTTTATATCAATTCTATCATATTGTGAATTTAGATGTATTAATTGATGAAATATATTTGATGGATATGTTATTATCATCGATCATTTTGTCATCACTCTCATAATTTACAATTTGTAGTTTGCTATGTATATTTAAATACATTTCGTCTTAATTTTTTATTAATTAAAAATTTTTCTTGTTAATATCGATTGATTTAATTGAGAAAATATAATATATAAATATATGTCAAACTAAGCTATAAAAGAACAATTCAGAGGTGTATTTAATAATACAAAAAGAGATATATGGTTTGTACCATCTTTTAAAATTTCCTTTATAATTTGATTAAGCAACCATTTAGATTATGGTGTGTACATTCGCGTTACAATAATTGTCAAATTTTTTTTACCGTGTTTGTGGTTATATTCGAATTAAACTGATTATTCATAATATAATAAACTGTAAATATAAGTAGTTTAGAAAAAAAAAATCCTTATAATTTGATTAAGCAACATGTTCTTATCAATATGGACTTTGAAATGCTTGATTACACATTGTAAAAATCTAAACGTAGCTCCACCAACCAACCCACCACCGTCTGCTATTGTCAATGTATCCTTTGTTAATCTCGCCACTTAGCACCATATATATAAACTTTTAAACGAAGTAATATTTAACAAGGCAATCTAAATTTCACTCAGAATGACATTAGAGGTTCTTCACAGTTTCTCTGTATGAAAAAATTTCCTTGTTTTAGTTTGGTCGCTATACATGTATGCTAATCAAGTTTTCGTTTTTCCCATCTATTGATCTATATATATATCAATTAACATTTGTGACAGGAAGAATTCAAAGAGCATGCTGAAAAGGCGAAGTCACTGCCTCCAACAACAAAGGATTCAGATAAACTGATCTTATATGGGCTTTACAAGCAAGCAACTGTTGGAGATGTTAATACATGTGAGAAATAGCCTCTTTGCATGCCTAATAACTTTAATTTTTTCTACTATTCCATTTGCATTTGATTTTTTTAATCAGAACATATATTAATTGTACAATACATATGCAGCTCGACCTGGGTTCTTCAGTCCAACAGAGAGGGCAAAATGGGATGCCTGGAAAACAGTCAAAGGTAGTATATACATGGCCAAAAAAAATTGAATCTTTGGGTAATTTTGTGAATCACATTTATACGTACATATGATTTGAAATTTGAGCAATTTTCAGGGAAGACCAAACAACAAGCAATGGCTGAATATATTGACAAGGTGAAACAGCTGCAAGGAGTGGTTTCTGCATATATTATCGAAATTGTTTGGTTTGTATTCAAGTTAAATTAGGTCAATAGTTTTTGAATGTAAAAGTAATTAAAATTCATTTTTCTTGGTATCCATTTTAAGCAAATAGTGTTTGCAGTCCTAATGGTGTAACCAAATTAAGCTAATTATTCAGAACTAACTCAAAAAAAATTAAAATTGAATTGATTATTATTGAGTCGGATTTGAGTTTAAGCTATTCGACTATTAAAGTTAAATTCCTTAATATTTGACTCTATAGATTCACAAACTTAATTGAGATTAACTGAATTTATATATACCTATCATACTATCATTTTATTTAATGAAATTATAAAAATATTTTATTGACCCGAGTCGAGTTTGAATATTTTGAAATATATATATTTTAAATTTTATATAATTAATTGAGTCGAATTGAATCAAAATTGAGTATAAAATTGAGTTTAGTTCGAGCTTAAAAAAAACTCGATCGAGTTTGAGTTTAAGAGTCGAGTCAAGCTCAAACTCGAGCTTGACAATGTATCAATTCGACTCGTCTCAATTTTTTTTGGATAATGTCCATATTTCAGGACTTGATGCGGGACTCAATATGCCTAGTGTGCCTAGTGTGGGAAAGAGAAATTGAACCCAAGACCTCTCACTCCTAAGAGCAAAAACTCTTGCCGCTTGAGTTAGGTCTCAACTCTCAAGTGTTCGTCTCAATTACACCAACAACAATCATATTAAATTAATTGTTGAAAAATATTTTTCGTCCTTATAGTCTTATTCATATCGAATTGAAAATAACTAGAATTCAGTAATACAAATATTTTGATTAAAAATATATTTTCCAAATTAAAAACATATTTTCCAATTTTTCAAATTTATAAAAAATAGCTTGAAAAATATTTTTGAAGAGTTTCACAAAATTTTTAACATGGAAATATTTCCAAAATGCAGAAACATCTACTTATTGAAGTTTTCATGCATCATAGGCTCTCATACTCATACCGGAGTAGAATAATTAGGATTAAATGGATTCTAAATATAATGATTTAGACTAAAAAAAATATATTAGGCATATAATTTTTGTGGTAAATTACGAAACTGCCACATCATGCAATACCCTCACGTGCTAAAAGCGTGCGAAATCACCAGCGGCCGCTATCACTATCAAAAGCAGGTGCAACGCAACACGAGTGACGATACGATAATAACAACAATGCCATCACTGCTATCCGCAGGCTCGCTCTTTTCTTCCTCATTTTCCCTCACTTTCTCACCTCCCAAACACTCCATAAGAAACATATTCTCCTCCTTCTCCTTCACCAAACCCTACTCTCAACCCGCAATCAAGATGTCCTCATCAGCAATCGAACACATAGTCCTTTTCAAAGTGAAAGACAACACCGACTCCTCAAAAGTCAACACCATGCTCACCTCCCTAAACGGCCTCGTTTCGCTCGACATCGTCACTCACATCGCCGCCGGTCCTCTCCACCGCGTCAAGACCTCTCCGATTCCATTCACTCACATGCTCCACAGCCGCTACTCTTCCAAAGAAAACCTGAACGCATACTCTTCCCATCCCAGCCACGTCAGCGTCGTCAAAGAGAATGTTCTCCCGATCTGCGACGATATCATGGCCGTTGATTGGATCGCCGATGGCGATGATCTTCAAGGAGGGCTGGTCCCGGCTGCGGGGTCCGCTATCAGAGTAACGTTCCTCAAATTGAAGGAAAATTTAGGAGAGGAAGTGAAAAATGAAATATTAAGGGTGATTAGAAGTGTAAAAGGAAGTTTCGGAGACAATGCAATAAATCAGATCACTTGTGGAGAAAATTTTTCGCCGGGACGAGCTAAAGGCTATTCGATTGCTTCTCTTGCGGTGTTTCCGGGATTGAGGGAGATGGAGATGGTGGATGCCAAGGAAGAGATTGTGAATTTGCAGAAGGAGAAGGTCAGGGAGTATTTAGAGAGTGTTATTGTTGTTGATTATGTAGTGCCTTCTCCTCAGTCCTCTAGTCTTTAATAATCTTCTTTTGCTTAGTAATAATGATCCAGTTTCATAGATCTGGATTGCTGCTGCTGCTGCTGTTGTTGTCCGCACATTTTTGTTTCTGAAAGTCTATGATTTTTGTTGAGGTTTTCAGCATTTTATTTGTATGCTTCCATTTGCATTTGAAAAATCTCAATATTGTGTTGTGATTGTTAGAGTTGACAGGCCATAATAGTGATTCTTGGTGGGAGTATGATTGGTTAGAACTCTGAAACAGAATTGAGTCTAGGATAAATTATTATCAGCAGATCTGGTTTTTAAAGGCTAGGAAGTATAGAATGGCCAATTTAATGCGACTTATAGCTTTTAGATATATGGAGATGCTAATAAGAGTCCTTTATCATGGATGATCTTTATCAAAAGAAGACCGGTATAGGAGAATGTACGTTTGAATTGTACTTCGATGGAAATGAAAATCTGATGACCTTTCCCTAAACTTGCGGCCAGCTTGAATGAGAGTATATAGATACTACCCAGGATAGACGAGGTGTTTGCCTTGTTGAGATTTAATATCAATCGGCCAGGTAAAGAAAGCAGCATTAATAAATTACATGTGGCTTTTATGGTGGAGAATTTGGCTCCTGACAGGCTAGTTTTGAAAGTCGATTGCTGAGGAAATTGTTAGGCTTGCTGCACTAGATTGGTAACTAATTTCTATAGTATCTTGTTATAAACACTCCATTGCTCATTGCCTTAATAGGTACATGTATCTAAATGCTTCCAATCCATATATACACACACCTAGAGAGTTGCCTACCTCCACCAATGATTAGATCATTCTCAGAAGCATATCAAAATCGATGTGAAACATTTCAGCTGTTCATTTGCCCGGATTAGACTCATTTATAAGTTGTCTCGTTCAGGATTACAGGAAGAAACACTTGGTGGTTTCCGAAATTAGTAACCTTTTATCGGAGGCTCCAAATTCTGAGCTGGGCCAAGCTGAATAGATTATTAAAATTTGCTATGAAGATGAGTCTGGTGGAGAATATGGTCTCAGATAACATTTCTTGTTTTCAGGAGTTCAGTTCCGGCACAAAGAAACCAGTTGCGATTTAGTTAAATCTTTTCATGGATGACGCAACAAGGCCTTAACATTATGTTCTATAGTTGTACATTTTTCAAACCAAATGATTGATGCATTGAACCTCAAGCTTGTCAACTCATCCAAGTTTTGCAATAAGAATGGATCGTCATTTCAGAATAAGAAAATTGAATTTATGTTAAAGAATGGTAGAGGATAGGGTATCATGCATGGAACTGAGCAACACCTGTGTTTTCTCTAAGCAAAGCTTCATCTAAAAACAACATTACAAAAGCCAAGATCGCCAATTTTGTGTTTGGGCTTGTTTGGAAGTTGTTAAAGTTGGAGCATTTTCTGTCCAAGATATGTGCTATTAAGTGTCTCTTATTAGATTTTGGGCTCATCATTTTCTTTATGGTCTTTTAGGCCCCAATCTTTTGTTGCAGCTTGTGCAACCTCCAGTCTTATATGCTGTCTTTGTTTTGTGTATTGCCGTCTTTTTTGGTTGATTGCTTCTTTGTCTACTCATACTATCTTCACAAATCATTAGTCAACAATAACAAGCCTGATTATAGATAGCTATAAATATTGATTGCTAGTAGCTGCCAATGATATCATAGAGTTTAAAAAAAAAAAAAAGATAAATGATTTAAAAAAAAGGAGAAGACTGTCTGTTACTTGGGTAGAATTGGGTCAAGTCATTTTCTTGTGGAAATGAATAGAAGGACGAGATGCTATTATAGAGGTGGATAGTGATAGAACAGAGCAGGGTGGAGGAGCTGGCCTCGTTTGTGCTGTCGTCTAAAGATTTTTCTTGAAATTTGTTCCATTGGAGGTGACTTTTTTTGTAGGTTCCAATCAATCCAGTCAATCCATATACAACTACAAGATTAGTTCTAGGGGGTTAACCATTTGGTGCACTACATTAACCCTTTGTTTGGAAACATTATTTGGGAGGGGGGAGTTGCCATTTGGTCCACTGGATCGCTGTCATGCCCTTTTACCTATATATTTTCATCTGGTTTTCTTTTCCCCCTTTTTTTTTTTTTAAAAAAAAACAATTCATCTGAATGCAGATGGTACATTTAGGGCAAAGTCTGGCAACTCCAATGTTCCAGTCTGACCATTTTTGTCGTTGTTTATTTGCATAATTTAGCTAGCTACTGGGGTAGTCAGTAGGCTATCAAAAAGAGCGAAAAGAAAGGGTAGAGGCAGCCTAGGCTAGCCTTTCCTTCCTATTAGTAAATATGCTGCAACAAATTTGGTGATGGAAGTATGTAAATGCGGTGGATACATTGATAAATAACAGAATTCAAGCCAAATTGTCTGAGCATCTGATTCTTTGATGCACTTAAAAAAATTCAAAGTTACTATCATTTGAGCCAACAGAGTTTGTGCCGCTAACAGCAATTTAATCATGAAATTGATTTGTTCTTAATTTCTATAAAAAGTTGGGATTTATAAAGTTTATTGACCTGGTCTTGTTTTGCGTTATTTATAGTTGGATTATCATATTAGTTTAATATAATTTAGTGATAACAAGTTATTTGATATTTTTTTTGAAAACTCATTATTTTTATGTTAAATATATATATATATATATATATATATATAGAGAGAGAGAGAGAGAGGAGGATTAATAGCACGCATATTTGCCGTAGTTTTTTTTTAATCAGAATGATTATATCATTTAAGAGAGGAGCTTTACAACTTGCATAAGGAGTGCACAGCAAACCCAAGCTTTGCTAACTCCATCAAACATAACTATAAGCTGCTAAATCTGAAACTAACATTGAATCTCTTCCATCATAGGGGAGTCCAAAAAGGATACCACTTTTAATTAAAACATCAAAATTGACTATAAATGGGAGAGAATTTTAAAAACCAAAACAAAGAAAAACTACAGCCACAACAACAATATCAAAAACAACAACCACGACAACAACAAACAAAAACATCAACACCCACAATAGCACGCATATTTGCCGTAGTACAACTTTAGTCCTTTGCTCTGTACTGTATACACCATTAGTCTTTTTCAATCGTTTCCTATCATAACAAAAAAGCTAAAACAAAACCCAAAAAAGTTGATTTTTCCACGTTAAAAATGCAATGACTTTTCGATGCTAACAAAAAAAGCTGTGGCAGATATAAAACAGTCGAATGGAATGATTTCGTCCATTTACATTTGCTCTTGCAAACGCACACTATTTTGACCATCAATGATGAATTGTTCTTTCTCTTCCTCGATTGGTTCTTTTCAGTTCCAGGGCTCTAATTTTTTTGCCCTCTTGCTATAAACTGTCCTTTTTCCTCCCAAAATACAGACTCTCCTTATGCTATGTTTGGAATGAAAGGAAAGTTGGGAGGATAGAAAATAGGTGAAGAAAATAGAAGAGGAAATTTACTTTTTATTGTTTGGAATGAGGGAGGAAAATAAGAGATGAAGGAAAATAAAAGTTATTTTCCTTCAAAATTTTTCTCTCCAAAATGGAGAGAAAGTGGAGAGAGAGTGAAAAGAATTAAAAATTAATATAATTTGAATTCAAATTTAAATTATAAAAATAAAATTATTAAAATAATAATTTATTACTATCAATTTTTCATTCTTTTCATTTTTCATTCCTCCAAATTCAAACAACACAAGATAAAATAAAGAAGGAAAAATAAATTTATTTTCCTTCATATTTTCCTCCCTATTTTCTTTCCTCCCTTTCCAAACATAGCATTAATGTAAAGACACCATTACACCCATTAAGAAGTACCGAATAAATTCTATTTAAAGTGAATTCTATAAATTTTATTGACCAAAAATATTGTAAAAATATATAGTCTATAGTTACTTTATTTTTTACAAAACAAAATTTACTTTATTAATAATTACCATTAAATTATTTAATACACATAGTGATAAAAATAAAATAAATTAATCATAAAATTTTTTAAAAATCTAATATGAAAATTTTAAATTTTCAAGACAAATTTTAAGAAAAGAAAAAGACGCAATCCTAGATTGGAGGTTGAAATATATATATAAGATAATGATTGGTGTTCCCCGAGTGGATGGCTATAGTGTTGTCTCCCGGATGGGGGGTAAAAATGGTAATTATCTACCCGGGAGATAGCACTGTAGTTGTCCACCCGGGGACACCTATCATTAGGGGTGTGCAAAAGTCGGTTCGGATAAAAAATGCCTAAAATTAAATTGAACCGAACCTATATCGGTATAAAAAATTCCTAAAATTAAATTGAACTGAACCAAACTTTTTCGGTTCGGTTTGGTTATTTTTTCTTTTTTATTTTTAAAGTCATTTTATTTATGTAATTTTACAATATTATAATAATGTTTATAAGATATATTAAAGTTAATTTTTATATTTATTTTATTTATTAATTTTTTTAAAAAATCAAATGAATTGATTCTTTAAAATATATTTAAATACATTTTCTTAGAATTTTTTTGGTCATAAATAATTTTATTAAGAGTTTTATATATTTAGAAACTAAAATTACTAATAAAATTTAAAATATTAGTACTAAATCAATCAAACCGACCTATAAATATATAAAAAATGTTAAATATACAAAGAATTTAGTTCGGTTCAATTTATTATATTTTTTTACTCTAAAAACCGAATTAATATTTCATTTCTAGAAACTAGACCAACTGATTCAGTTCAATTTAATTTTTCAATTTTCGGTTATTTTTGGACACCCTTCCCGTCATCATCCGTATGTGTATAGATACATATGGGCACACAGCTGCAGAAGAATCCAGAATGGATAAAGTAGAGTTGAAGCAACAAAAAGGTTGGCTACAAATTAAGCTGCATTAATTGAGACAAGCATTTAATGAGGTTCTCGGTTCTGTTGTGACTTAGTTACATTAATGAATTGTCAGTCATAACTATCAATTTTCAATCAATAGATTATCAAGGATAAGGATGATAAGAATTTTACACACACACACATATATATATTATTGGAAATGCTTATTGTTTGTTGTAGGACAATTTAACATTTTGTTCCCAAGATGCAATTTGTTACATGTGATGTGAATAATACAAAACTGTATGTCGTTGGGCCAACTGGAGCAGCAACTGCAGTCATCCAAATAAACATGATTCGAAGATGAACTCCGACCAGGCAAAATTTTTTTGACATGACATAAATCAAATTAAACAATATTGAAATTCAAATATTAAAAAAAAATTAAATTTTTTTATCTAAGTGATATTTAACTCCATTGAATTTAATGTCAATGATTAGTTTATTTTTAATTCAGAAGAAATCCGTCAAACCTATTAAAATAAAAAAAAATTAATGGTGTATGATTTTATTAATTTTTTGTGTGATGATATTATATAGTGAGAAGTTTCACATTTAAATATTTATCATGTTAAAATTTTTATACTAACATAAGTTATAAAAAAATAAACCTTGATTGTTGATATATATAATAATGATATACGTCCACTACTAGAAAATAGAGATTCAACGACAGATTTTGAATTCCGTCGGTAATGCTAATTACTAACGGATTGCCGATGGAAACTAATTCGTCGGTAAAATTCTCGTCGCTAATTATTACGGACGGATTTTGAATAACCGTCGGTAAATTAGCGACGGATAATTCTGTCGGTAATTAATTTGGCTTTTTTTTTTTTATAATAGGTGTATAATTATTTATTATATTTTTTATATGATTATGGCTGTTGTAAATTGTATAAGCATTCATTATAATTTAAATAGAAATTATAATCACATTAAAAAAAATATAAATAAATATATTTGAAACACAAAATAACAAGATAATAAATTAATAATATAGGAAAAAATGTACAATTTATTAAAAATTTCAAAAATGTGTTACATAAATAGTGTCAAAACCTACTGGTCCGCTAAATCTGTGGTATAATCTGGACCAAGATTACCCTCAGCATCTGAAGGAGCTGTGTGTGAAGGTGGAGAAGGAGATGAGTGTGGAGGTACATGAGGTCGCATACCAGAACTGTATGCCCACCTCGTCAAAGTCTCTAGCTTGCGCCGGAATTTGCTAACCTGCTGATCATACTCACGGCGAAGCTCAGATCGAACAACCTCTAATCTACTATGCACAGATCTCTCAACCGCATCATCAAAAGCGGCCTGAGAAGGAAACAAGTCCTGCATCGAGGATGTCGCACCAGTAGTGCGGGAACTGCTCACATAGTATGTCGACACTGAAGATCCAACACCATAGACTCGTTGTTTTGGTACTCCTTCAACTGCTTGAAGGAAAATGTAGTTCTCATCAACTTCAGGTGCCTCTCTTCCCTCCTCTGCTGGTTACGAAGCGACAACCATCATCTCTTAGAAACGCGCCTAAATAAAATGACAAAAATCAAATACATTATCATATTATGTAATATGTACATTATTTATTTGTGGACATTGAACATAATACAAAACCCAGGAAAAATATTTTCATACTTACATTAACTGTCTCTAATCTCTTATCAATAAATTTGCTTCTATCTGACTTATTGGTGTGGGTGGCTTTGAACAATTTATGTGCGCTTGGTCGCACTCCATCCTGCTTAGTCTGTATATTATTTACGGCTTTAACAAATGAATAATATATTATATTATTATAAACATAAATGAATAATATAATAAAATAATTAATCTTAATACATTAATATAGTTCACAATGACATGCATTATCAAACAACTATTAATTATTTATTTCTTGCATATAATGTTTGACATTTAATATTTCGTACGTACCATAGCTCGCTCATGGTCAAGTATTTAGACCCTCTTGTGTGCTTAGAAGGACCTGGACCAGCTTTTTCCAGATAGCCAATTTTTACTTGCTTTGGTATGTTTTTCAACGTAATGTTGTTGCGACCATTTTTCTTGCCAAGCTCTCCACACATCATCGGATATCGACCCATCCTGTGTGTTAGACGTTCTGTATAAGCACAAATTATCTTTATACCGATTTACTGCATGTTGTGCCCACACTACCTTTATCTGCTCGTCAGTAGCCTCCCACCTGAAATATTTTTGGACTCAAAACACTGTTAGGTAACGTTTTAATACATGATCTCACTATCTTCATATCAATGTTCAAATGAAATAATAAAAATTTGATTACAATCTTGAGTTTAAAAAAACATTCTTTACCTTAAACTCCTTCCAGTATAAGTCAATCTGATCCTGAGTAAGTGCTGCCCACTGCCACCCTTATGCGAACCAACATTTTTTGCAGATAGCTGTGCAAATCCTCGAAAGTTTGCCGCTTGGGTCTAATCGATCTCTCCTGTATTTATATTACAACATAAAATAATATTATACACAAATAATAAATACAATTATTGCTCTAATCAACCCAGAATATACCATTTACATGTACTATTCAGAGAAAAATAACAACTGAACTTTTAGTTATTGTAGCAAACATAAAAATATTCACAAATTTGTATTAATACTTTTGTTTTCAACAATATTTACACAATTAAAAAAAAACGTTCATACCATTGCAATTAATATCACATTCATTCGTATACTTTAATTTAAATTATACTTTTGTCTATCAATGCTTACAAAAGTGTGATCCCTATGTCGAGGGGCTCTACTTCTTCCTCCGGCTGATTGAGGTCCTCTTCCTCTGATGGGTAATGCTCCTGTGGGGGATGTGCCGATGAAGCTGAGGGTGCCACGATACTAGATGAAGACACCGCAGTAGCAGCAGAATATGAACTATGCTGAGAATTTTCCCATCCTCCAGTGCGTCCTCTGGCAGCTGTCTCTCTACCTGCTCGACCTCCTTCAGGATGCCTCATATCTAAAAAAATATAATCCAAAGTTAGACAATAAATAATTAGAAAATTTATATTACATATATTCCAATATCTCAATACAAAAAAATTAATAATATATAATGAACATATGTATAAAATTAACATAAATACATTTATTATTTTTCCAACATCATTTTTAGTACATAACTTAAACATCAAATTACAAACAATTATTGTAAATGACAATCACTGAGCATTTATCTCTTCTAGTGTATTTTCTTCATCTCCATCTTTTGATGATGTTTCGTACTCAAAATCTCCTTATTCATTCTCTTCTTCATCTACATCCTCCTCCTGGCCACTTAAGTCAATCAAATTTACTTAATCATCTGTTATGTGAACATCAACTCTTACATCCGATATGTCATCATCTTAAAATAGAGGAACAATAGTTGCAGATTTTGAGCTCTCTGGCATTTCAATTACTGATCTTGCCTTCACTTTCGGAACTGCCCACCAATTGACTTGATCTCTCTTCTTGTTGGGATATGGACAATAATTGACTTGCGCAGCCTGAGTAGATAAAATAAACGGTTCATACTTATTAAACCGGCGTCGATGGTTTATGTCAACCAATTTGTAAGCTTTATGCACAATTGTTCCACTATTCGGTGTCGGGTCGAATCAATCGCACTTTAATAACACCGTTCATTTCATTGGTAATACTGGATATTCAAGCTCAATAATTTCATTTAATATTCCATAATAATCACTCTCTGTATTACTATAATTAGATCCTTTAATGCAAACACCACTATTCATTATTGCTCGATCGATCCCATACGCTTCAATGTGAAACCTATAGCCATTAACAAAAAACCCTTTGAATATTCTCACTGATCTAAGTGGTCCTTGCACTAGGCTTCTCATATAAGGATTTAAAACATTGTTTGCCAGGTTTTGAGCCTAAAATATAGTAAAAAAATATAGCAATAATATGTCAACACAAAATGATATTAATTTGATATAATAATTTTCAGACAATAAAAATTCTTAACTTACATAGTGATAAAACCATGAAGCAAATTCCCTCTCCAGCAAACCATCAACCTCTTCATCCGTAATTTTTAAGTTATACTCTCATAGAGTATTCACAAACAATCTAATTCAAGAATGAATTTCACATAATTATTACATTGAATATGATTGAATGTGAATTAATGGGGACAATTCCTACGCTGTATAAAGTTGAACTTCTGGATAATTCAGTAATACATAAGTAATTGCTGCCTTATATTCAGGGTCTGTCAACATCTGTGAACCAGCAGTGCCTATAGGTTGTCCATGTCGCTTAAACACAGAAAGCTGGTCAAGGTCATCATCAACATTAGATTCAGGGACCTCATTCCATTGTAGTCTTCTAGAAAATGTTGCATCCCCGTTCTTAAAATAATATGAAGCAAACTTCGCCGCTTCTTTAATAAGATATCCATTACATATTGACCATTCCACATGAAATTTATTTGTGACTTTCCTTTTCAGCTTTCGTAGGTCTCTGTGATCATGGCAATTATTATAATATTTATTTGTTATTCTCAATGTAAAAAATAACATCATTTGTTCAAACATACCTTTCAAAATGATACATCCATCTGTATTATACATGACCTGCAATTCTAGCTTCATAGGCAAGATGTACAGGAAGATATTCCATTGAATTAAAGAAACTTGGTGGAAAGATGCGCTCAAGCTTGCATAATATCACTGGAATGTCTTTGTCTATATGGATTAGATCATTCTCATTAAGAGTTGTTGCAGTAAACTCTTTAAAAAAAAAGGCACAACTCGGTTATGGGTTCCTACACTTCTTTTGGCAAAAGTTCTTGTACAGCTATCGGTAATAACCTCTGCATAAAAATATGACAATCATGGCTTTTCATACCAGACATCCGCATTCCACTTGCATCGACACATATACCCATATTTGACATATAACCATCAGGAAACCTTAACTTTTTCATCCATTCAAATAATAGTGCCTTCAAATCTTTGTCTAAAACATATAAGGCCTTTGGATATTTTTCAGTTCCTGCATCTTTAGTTAATTAAGGCCTCCAACATATGACATTTAACTCTTCTCAGGGTTTCGCATTGTCTTTTATTTTTCCGGGTATATTAATAATGGTATTGAAAATATTGTCAAACATATTTTTCTCAATGTGCATCATATCAAGATTATGTCTAATTAGTAGTGTGATCCAATACGGTAAATTCCAGAAGATGCTCCTTTTGTTCCAACCACAAGTTTTAGATATTGGCCCATTGATTTTTTCGGCATCAATTTCTGTCATTTTCTTGATTCCTCTGTTCATCAATTCTTCAATAATAAATTCCCTAGTTCGGACACCCCTAAATTCCTTAGTGACTCTCTTACCCTTTATGAAAGTAGTTGTATTCTGTTTAAATGGATGGTCTTTGGGTAAGAATTTTTTGTGATTGCCAAACCATATTTGTTTACCACTGCAAGGAAGCATAAATACATCAGAATCCTCCATGCAAAGTGGGCAAGCTAGTTTTCATGCTGTTTTCTATCCAAAATATAGAATAAATAGGAAAGTCATTTATGGTCCACAACAATGCCGCATTCATTTGAAAATTTTGTCTCGTTAAAATGTCATAAGTTTGAACCCCATTAGATCATAAGTCATCTAGTTCAGATATTAATGGCTGAAGAAATATATCAACACGCGCTTTAGAATTTTTTGGACCTGGGACTAGCACAGTTAGGAACAAGCCTCATACATAATGCTGGAGGTAAATTGTATGGAGTGACGACAACTGACCAATAAGAGTATTGCTGGCCAGTTTGCCTAAATGGCTGAAATCCATCTGAACATAAACTAATCCACACATTACGCACTTCTGCCATAAAATCTTCATGCTTATAACTAAACAGTTTCCAAGCAATTACATCAGATGGGTACGACATCTTACCATCTTCCATCTCATGCTCTGCATGCCCTCACATCTCACTAGCCGTTGCACTGGAGGCATAAAGTCTTTGGAGCCTAGGTGTTAGGGGGAAGTAATGTATTTTCTTGAAATTTACTTTCCTCTTCGATGATTCCCGTGTATTAGGCTTAGACCTATCATGACCACAGAACTTACAATTAAGTTTATCTGAGTTTGCACCCTAATATATCATGCAATTGTTAAAACAATAGTGTATCACTTTCGCAGGCAAACCCAAACCCTAAACTAACTTCTTCATGCTGTAAAAGTCTTTTGGCATCAAATTGTCATCAGGGAGGACTTCCTGAAGGAATTCACTGAAATCATTATACGAACTCTCTGAAAATTGATGCGTACATTTTAAGTCTAACATTCTAACAGCCATAGACAATTGAGAATGTCATATTTTCTAGCCATAATTCTTTTTCAGCTGCATGCATCATGTCATAGAACTTTTTTGCTTCTGGGTTTGGTTGCTCATCTGAGACGGATGGATTGAAAGCTAGACCAGCAGCATCAACAACCATTCTCTGGTACAAATAATAGTTCTCATCATTAGTCTGATAAGATGACTGGGGCAAAAAAGTGTTGGCAATAGTGTCATATTCAAATGTCATTCTCTGCTCACCGTGATATATCCAATTCTGGTAATCAGGCACAAACCTATTCTTTAAAATGTGGAAATGCATAGTGTCAAGTTCATGAAAATATTGGTTTCTACACTTGAACTTCATGCACGAACACTTGATTTTACCCCCAACTCATGCACTTGGGATGTGAAGTTGCAAAGCCAATAAACTGTTCAACATGATCAATAAACTCTGAGGATAACAGCCCATTGATAACTCTTCCTTCATACATCCATAACTGATCTTGTCTTATATCGATCTGTATACAGCTGAAGGTTCATTTAGTAGTAATTTAGGGTAAAGTTAGTTAATTAGTATAAATATGGGGAACTTATATGTGTGCAAGCCTGTTTAAGTGAGCAGATGTGTAAAGGTTTGGTCCTAACCCATTTGTATAATTGGTGCTAACATTTGATCACGTTTGCATACAGTATATACAAAATTCGTCAGCCTTTCAGCATCATTCTCCAAGTGCACAATTCATACTATATACCCAGCAAGCCAGATAAACCAAATGATTTAGCTTTGCATGACATATAGTATGATATGCACCCAGATGACAATTGCCAAAAAGACGTCAAACATTTGTATACTGTATGCACCAGTTTTGTACGTGATCGAGAATGTCAATATCACTTATATAAACTATCCACTCGGACAATCCAATGCACTTATTATTAAGTGTACTAGACGGGTATTCTATGGCTAACTAAGGCTAATTAGCATGGTCAGAGCAACTGTTAGGTTAGTAATAAATAATTAATATACATACATGTCTGAATTACAAATGTAACATTTGTGTCCTGGAAACAGGATTACTGTTTGTTAATGTAAATTAAGGATGTTATTACTATTTCAGTTAATTTAATTTGGTGATTTAAGATTTGTTTGCCACTATTATGAATAGATGATTTGGAGTTTGATTCTTTAGTAATTAAGTCAATAATTGATATCGAATAAACTTGTGGCATGGAATTGAAGTTGATAAGACATTTTATCGTATTGAGATAAGCACTTGTGAGGACATGTTATAAGACACTAAAGATTGATGTTATTAAAGGAGGTTTAAGGATGAAATTGAAAGAAAGAAAAGAAGAGGGATTAAGAGGTAAGAAGGAAGAGATAAGTATAAAATAAAGATAAGGAAGAGGAAGAAGAAGTCTTCCTGCAGAAAGAAAAGAAAAAGAACGGGAGAGAAGGAAGGAGAAAAGAAAGAAAAGAGAAGAAGAGAAAGGAAAAGAGAGAAGCTTTTATCTGGAAATTACAGAAGCAAACATCAACAAGAGCAGAAGGAGGAATCAGCGGCAGAAACCAGTGAGTGAAAGTTGTGTTTTAAGTTGATTTTCAGTTTGATTTCTAAGTTGAATTTCTAAAGTAAATGCTATGATTTTGTGTATTGATTAGTTCTGAAATGTTTGAAGTTGCATAAGGCATGAATTAAGTATGTTTTAACGTTACAGAAGGTCTTTTGTATGTAAAGTGATGAATTTTTGAAATTATAGCCGTTTTCTGTCAAAATTTCAGTCTGTTTTTGTATTTCTGGGTTACAGAGGCGTGCGCCTATACGATCAGACATGCGTCTGAGCTCTACAGACACGTGCGCCTCCTAAGGATTTCCCCACACACGTGCGCCTCTCTATTGGCATGTGGCGCCTCTTGTTTCTGAAGTATAGAGGCGTGCGCCTCTGTGGTTGGGCGTTCGTCTCTGCATAGAGGCGTGGAGCATTGTGGAGATGACACGTGCGCCTCTGTAGATGAAATGTGCGCCTCTGCACCTTGATACGTGCTTTTACGGCTTAGTTAGGTCTTTCGGAGACCTGTTTCGTGACCTGTTCGATTGGAATCTTTAAATCTTCGTCCGAGAACTCGTTTGTACTAATTTCATAATGTACCAGAACTTAACAATAGCTGATTAATGCTAATATCATTGAAATGACCTGTAATGTCTTAAGTCTCAAACAAAGGGACTAAATCGTAATTGAAATGAATGAATTTTGGGAACTTAAGGTTGTTGAGAATAACACCTTCATAATCTACTGAAAACCCTTACTCAATAATGATATGATAAAGATATATGTATT